>JAAGKR010001518.1:15844-101260 GCA_011419295.1 Clarias macrocephalus | reverse complement strand
TGGACACGACTAAATTAGGTAAGAAAATCGGGGAAAAATAAAAAAAAATAAACATTTCAAGACTAGTTTTGTAACGCGCCAACAGATGGCAGCACAAGGCTCCACACCCAGTCACAGGGAGCACCGACCTTCATAAGTCAGTGTGCCAAAAGACATCAACCTGTGTACATGGGGAGCTGTGTTATTTTGATCACTGAAATTCCATGCGAAACTGGACAAGTCTGACACAGAGACATTTGACATGATTCAGTAAGTTTCCGGCGATGCTGCAATGAGTCGTTGAAGAACATCACTGGAAGACAACGAGAGAGCAGGAAGACGTTCAACAAGCTCAACCCCCGACAATGTCAAACCCATTCTCAACGTTGTCGGAGAACAATCCACAACATCTCTGCCATTGTGGGTAGAGTAGGCAAAAAATGTACTCAAGTACAGTACTTCAAAATAATATTACTCAAGTAGAAGTAAAAAGTAGCCATCACAGTGGAAGAGCTCATCATCTCCAAGAAAGGCGAAATTTGGCATTAGCGTAATTGCTCATCGAGAATTCATCCCCAGGGGACAGACCGCCAGTAGCGAATTCTACTGTCAGGTTTTAATACCGTCAGCAAAAAAAAGAGTTTGAAAACAGCGCTAATCTCACTACTTTTTGACGACAATTACGACAAGCATGGCGCAGACGGGTGAGATTGGATGTTGTTCTGACTGAATTGTTCATTGGCATGTCACTACTTTGTTGCTATTGTTGTTCTCACAACAAACTTTTCAGCCGTCTGCTATGGCCATGCCATGTTGTACAGGGTGGGCCATTTATATGGATACACCTTAATAAAATGGGAATGGTTGGTGATATTAACGTCCTGTTTGTGGCACATTAGTATATGTGAGGGGGCAAACTTTTCAAGATGGGTGGTGACCATGGTGGCCATTTTGAAGTCCTCCATCTTGGATCCAACTTTTGTTTTTTCAATAGGAAGACACATCAAACTTATTGGGAATTTCACAAGAAAAACAATGGTGTGCTTGGTTTTAATGTAACTTTATTCTTTCATGAAAAAACAAAAGTTGGATCCAAGCTGGCCGACTTCAAAATGGCCACCATGGTCACCACCCATCTTGAAAAGTTTGCCCCCTCACATATACTAATGTGCCACAAACAGGACGTTAATATCACCAACCATTCCCATTTTATTAAGGTGTATCCATATAAATGGCCCATCCTGTATAATGAAAGCATTACGTTTATATTACATTCTTCTTATTACGTGCTTAAATTCACATTTTTCCATTCTGACCCCGTTCGTACTGATTTCTTCAATATTTTTAGGATTCAAGGTTTTTGTCAGAATGGGACAGGGCACTAACTCAGTATCCGCCCTGACTAGTCCGTACATAGTATATTTGAGCATATAATATTAGCCATACTGAAATCTTATAATTTCTTTATTGTTGAACTCCTCATTAGATTTCATTCCTTCTGTGTAATATAAATACATGTACAGACTAGGTTTTTTTTTTCCTGATTTATTTATTCGCTCCCTCCAAAAGCGAAATAACTATTAGTTATGGCAGTTCATTATTTCTTCTCAGAAAGGTATACATTGAGAAAGCATTTGAGTCAATTAACTGGTGACTCCAGGCACCGTGTTTTTAAATTGTCACACATTATTAGGAAATAATAAACCTGGCCTCAAGCGAAGATTCGAACGTTAAATTGAAAGTCTAGCTCGGTTTAGGGTCCGCCATTGCTGCAATCTCTGTAGGTTGTTTTTTCAGCTGCCCACACTGGAAACAGTGTTTAAACAGTGTGTTAATAAGACGTTAGTAATTTAAATACAAAATATAGTTGCAAGCAGCGATGAGCGGGCCCAAGCACCCTGCGCCATCGCCACCTGGGCGCACCGGAAAGACACATGCATCCAAAAGGGGGAATTTTATGTTTGACCTCCAAAATGCCCCAAATGCTAAAAAAAAACATCACACTATGATGATGTCGCTGAACGTGACAGAGGGGTTAGCACCATCGCCTTGCACCTCCAGGGTCCGGGTTAGATTCTAACCTCTGGGCCTTGTGCATTCCTTGAGTTTCAAATTGTTCCTTTAATGTGTAAATGAGTGTGTGTGGATGGATTGGCATCCCGTCCAGGGTGCTTCAAGTCTCCTGGGATAGGTTTCAGGCCCACCCGCAACTCTGTATACATGGTCATTTAAGGTCAACTCTCTCTTATACATGTTTTAAGCCAGTCTCTCTTTAAATATTTTCTAGTCAATTACTCATTTTGATCTGTCAGTTCAGTTGCAGTAACAATAAACAGTTTATTTAAAAATGGCACGTAATGAAAGAATGAGTCACTGACATGAGTCACATTTTTCCATCGACTACTTTGAGCTCACTAGAATTCCGCTAAACTGTGTAACTATGGATACGCATTATACAGTAGGTTTAACAAGCGTTTGAAGATGCTCAGCGGAAGATTTTAGTATATTGGTTAGGGAAAATGCAGGCTACTTACATAGGAAACTTTTTCCTTATCTTATCTTGTGCCGCATTCTTTTCCATTGTGCAAACGAATCTAACATATTCACAAGTCTGAGTGAGACTTCAGGGCTGAACACAAAGCGTAAAAAGTCCACCTGTGGCGGGAGAACGTACTCTTTACTCGAGTAGAATGTGTGTTGGGATGCGCACAAGGACCTATGACTTGACGATTAAATCACATTGGTGTCCTGTCTGGTTTGTAGAAACTATGACAATAAACGCTTCATACATTTATGGATTTGCTACCTTGCTAAAACAGAATTGGAAAAGCATGAAGAAGCAACAAACACAAGGTAAAGATATGTTAATCCTTCATCTTTTCTTAGCATTCTTCAAGTGATAATAGACCATTTTAATTAACACCAGTAAACTCGGAAGTGCTTTTTAATGGTGTCATCTTTTTTTTACCAGATTATGTTTTAGAGTTTTTGGTGGAATCTGGGGAGAAAGGTAACTAGCCAGCTTGGACTTGTTTGTTTAAGTGCTTCTTGAGTGTGTATTGGCTTACTCTAGTTAATGCCATCGGAATTGCAGCTCAGCAGGGTGAAAGAATCTTCCACAGGTTTGTTACAGGAAGGGTTTGGATGCGTTATATTGCTTTACACAATACAACAATGTAATTGTACGTTAACAAAATGATATATGAAATAATGATTTCCCATAAGGAAAGAGCAAATGAGAAAACCACATCTAGCCTCAAGCAAAGGTCAAATAAATATAAAAGAGCAAAAGAATATAATAAGGGGGATTATAATAATAATGTGACACATTGTCCTGCAAAGTGTCTCACTGCCTATAGTATGAATATCTGATCATGGGAACTTAAAGCGGGAGTAAAGGCCAATATTCAAAACCCTCGATTAGTATGTTAGCAGTTTCAACATCATAGACGTGAACTGAGCCATAATATTATGTCCATCTGCTGAATGTTGAATAGATCCCCCCTTTTGCCACCATAACAGTGATGCACTGAATCCTTTCTATCACAACCAGCATTAACCTTTTCATCAATTTGATCTACACAAGCGCTTCTATTGGATCGGAAGACACGGGCCAGCCTTCACTCCCCATGGCCGCCCATGACCGTGTTGCTAGTTCACTGGTTTTCCTTCCTCATACCACTTGCAGATCAGGAACATCCCACAAGAGTCGCTCTGACCCAGTCGTCTACTGTACAGTATTATCATCAATCGTCTATTATCATTAATAGTCACCCATCACTATTTATAACACTCTTCTTACAGTCACTCAAATCCTTATGCTTGCTCATTTTTTCGAAAAGGTTCACTTGCTGCCTAATATATCCCACCCACTTTCAGCTAACATTATAATGAGATATTAAAAATGTAGCTACTGTGATTAGGGCCGAATGTTAATGGCTAGACGTTTAATGGGTCAGGGCAACTCCAAATCTGCAGCTCTTGTGGGATGTTCTAGTTCTGCAGTGGTCAGGACATACTGTACCAAGAGTGATCAATGGAAGGAAAACCAGTGAACTGGCGACAGGGTCATGGCTGGCCAAGGCTCACTGGTGCACATTGGGTGTGAAGGCTGACCTGTATAGTCCGACCCAATAGAAGAGGTACTAACAGCAGTAAATTGAGGAAAAGGTTCCAGTAGAAAGGCGTCAGAACACACAGTGCTTATTGTTTTGGTGGCTTACTCAATATTAGGTAAGTGGTCATGATGTTATCGCTGATCATCATTTATTTATAGAAATGCTCTTGTGATCTGAATCATATAATCAAATTATTTTTAATGTTATTATATGTAACACCAGTGCCATTCACTCTAACAGTTCAGAACACCAAAGAATATGAAACTCCCAAAGCTTCTTATTTATTTATATATTTATTTATTGGTGACATTTCTCATGTTGATATTTGCTTGTCAGAGAGGGAGAGCGGGACCACGGCAAGCTGTTGACGCTTATGAGCCTCTGAAAGGGTCAGAGAGTATTTTTTTTTCCGAAATCCAGATGCTTAAACCAAACCACAGTCCGTGTCAGTACGGTCCAAAAAGGAAACATTTTAGACAGATGTGTACAGTACGCTCTTAGGGCTCGGTCATATTGTGGGCATCTCTGGCACTAAAAACTCTGGGATAAATTTCCTTAGATAAAAATCCACTAGACATAGAGCATTTTATTTTGTATATAATATTTATTCTCTGTTCTTTTTTTTATATTTTATACTATATGACATTTTAATAATGAAACTGATAAAAAAAATAGATATACAGTTGAGAAAAAAACTGGGCCATGATAACAGAAATATTTTAGACCTATAATATTGAAAACCTGTTGTAGAAATTGAAGAAAGATGTCATGCACAAAACTAACAATATAATAAAGCTTAAAAACGTTGTGCATAGATCAAAAGAGTCTCTAATATCTAGTTCATTACAAGAAGAGGCTTAGTCCTTTATGAAGTAGCTATTAATTTGAGATCAGTCAATCAATCTTTATTCATATAGTACCTATAGACTACCACGTAGTTCCTACAGTAGATGCTGAACAAAGCTCAAATTAAATAATAAAATACTCAAGAACGACACACAGATATGTAGCAGGAGATAAAATAAAAATAAAACAATAAAATCACTGCTCATCATCTATACCGCTTTATCCTGTATTCATGGACCTGAAGCCTATCCCAGGAGACTTAGGGCACGAGGCGGGGTACACCCTGGACATGGTGCCAATCTATCGCAGGGCACACACACACACACACACACACACACACACACACACACACACGCTCACTCACTACGGCCAATTTGGGAACGCCAATTAGCCTAATCTGCAGGGAATCGAGTCTGGCCGGGAATCGAACCCAGACCCTGGAGGTGCAAGGTGACAGTGCGCCTAAAAGCACCGCAATCGATTACATTATAAGGCCAAGTTAGAAAGACTAAGCACACTCTCTACTATATAATATAGTCTTTTTCTGATTAAATATGTCTTTGACTTAGAATGTGAATAATTTCCTTTTAGAGCTAAGATCAGGACGGAGGGAATTCCAAAGTTTAGAAGCTGCCAGTGAAAAAGCACAATCACACCACGATTTATATCTCGATCTAGGTACTTCCAGTAGCGCATTGTTAGAGGACCTCAAAGTATGACAAGGGCTGTGCAGTTGCATAAGATCAGAAATATAGGTTTGTGCCATACCTGAAAGAGCTTTAAAAACAACTAATAAAATTTGACACTTTATTCTGTGACCAGTGAATAGAGAAAAGGACTGGGGTGATACATGTTGGAAGACCTGCTGCAGCATTCTGTACCAGCTGCAGGCGACAGAGCGCGGACTGGTTAATGCCAAAATAAAGGGCATTACAGAAGTCCAGGCCAATGAACTGAATCGACAGACTTACGGATGTACAGGCTGAACATTCAGAACAGAACATTCGAATTATAACGTACAACATTTTACAGTATATTTAAATAACCACCTGGTTGATTGGAAATTTGACCGTGTTGGATTACATATGGTCACTGAGGTTGGTTATTGCCACAAAAATGGCACCAGTTGTAGTTGAACAAAGGTTTACTTTTTATACTGGAATAAAGGGCATCTCTGGGCGTCGGATAGGATGATTATGATCTTTTTAAAAGCCTCTACACCAGATGACCCATCCATCATCATCTTATCAGAAGAAAGAGCTTGCAGGCTAATGCACTTAGAGCAGCAAACAGTGCTGACAAAATCACTTTATATCTAATCTAAGCTGTATGTGAGTTATGCAGCCACTAGCATACTGTACATACCGCTAGCTTGGTAGAAAGCTAAACTGTTGGATTAGTAATGGTTATGGGTTAGAGGTACTGTACATTTCCATAAGGTGATACACAGTCGTCTGTGAAACCCATCTCTTAATTTATTATGTTGAGAAAAAATAGGCAAATATACAGTACGGTACAGGCTGTAGTTCAATTACTGTGGAATGTGTTAGCAACACGCACTCACTGTCTTCTTTTCCGTTTTTGAAAATTATAGCCATTAACAGATAAACTCTGTAGCATTTTGGGTTTGCAGTAGGGTTCAGCAGGCACAATCGGCCCATCCTTCAGCAGTAATGTTTTGGCTAATTCTGCACTGAACCGCACATTGTGTCATCCGTTGAACAAACTATTTTGACTCAACCTTCAGTTACACATATCAAATGTATAAATTCTTTGCAAAGAAGTTATTGCTTTTTCTCCGACAGACGCCATGTTATCTTCTCTGCCACCCCTACTACAGATTGCAGTTACAGCATGTCTTCTAAACTGGCAATGGTAGCGCACCGGTTGAGGCGTTGGGCTGCTTGGCTCCTGAATGGAAGGTCGAGAGTTCAAATCCCAGCATCATCGAGCTATCACTGTTGGCCCCCTTGAGCAAGATACATAACCCCTTCTTCACAGTTTCACAGATTTGTAAGTCACTTTGGGAAAAAAGCATCAGCCCGAAGGAGATAAATGTATAAATGTCAATTAGTATTTACTCTAGGATGAACAGATGGTCATAAACTATATGGCCAAAATTATTTATTGCTCCTGATTATTATACCAATATATGGGCCTTCCCCAAACTGCTGCAACAAAGTCAGAAGCACACAGTAGTACAATGTCTTTGTATGCTATAGCATCATAATTGCTCTTAGCTGGAACTGCAGTGCCTTGTGAAAGTCTTGAAACAAGATATGTTGTCAGATATTCATCTTCCCAAAAGCAAAAAAACTGCCCTGCTGTTTCAGGACTTTTGTAGGGGACTGCATGAAGCCCAAACATATTCCAACACGTCAGTTCCCCTGTGCACAGAGCCCTGACCTGATCCCCAGTGAACCCCGTTGGGATGAAATGAAACACTTACAGCACCCCATGCCTCCTCACCCAACATTAACGCCTGACTTCACTTATGCTCTTGTGGCTAAGTGAGCGAATCCATACTGCTGTGTGGTAAGATCTAGCGGAAAGCCTTTCCAGAGGAGTGGAGATTATATTATAATAGCAGCAAGGATCTAAAGGACCAAGAGGTGTTACAGTCAGGTGTCCACAGACATTTGGCCATATAGTGCTAAAATCCATATAGTGTATATAAATGTATACATCAATAGTGCATTTCAACGCAGGCGCCGGTGGCATCTATCAGTTTTCTCAGGCGGCTGGGGATCGAATGCACAATTTTTTATTGTCTCCAGATATACAGTAGTGTTGCCTTCCTCTCTTTCACTGTACGCCACTATCTCTGCGCAAGAACAGTGGAATTCCACACTTAATAGCGTGCTGCGATCCTAGCTCACTCCTGAACAGTCAAGCGGTCGGCCATCTTTGTTTACATTTGTAAACTTCCTGTACCATCGACGCAGGAAATCACTCATCACTCATCGTCTATACGGCTTTATTCTGTAATCAGGTTCGCGGGGACTTTGACAGGGTGCCAATCCATCGCAGGGCACACAGACATACACACACTCACACACTACGGCCAATTGGGAACGTCAATTAACCTAACCTACATGTCTTTGGACTCTGGGAACCGGAGTACCTGTAGGAAACCGACCAAGCACGGGGAGAACATGCAAACTCCATGTGCACAGAGACGGGAATCGAACCCGGACCCTGGAGGTGCAAGGCGACAGTCCTGACCACTACACCACCGTGCCACCGACGCAGGAAATACATATCCTATTTCCTATTTACATATTGTGACTGCTTTGATCATGGCTCCAGTGATACTACAATTTCTATAGGCATTAAATACTGCCTAGCTAATTTTCACCCATATCTCGATGAGCCATAACAACTGCAAAATACTCGGTAGGTAGGAAAGTATTGTCCCACCGGTGGATGATTTCACAAGATATCTGCGGGTGTGCTGTGGAGCCTGCACCAGAACGTTGACAATACATCATTAGGGTGCTGTTAGTTACAGTATGTTACAGGATGGGGCATCGAGGGATCCGACTTGTTCGTCTTGCGCGTTCCACATTGGGATGTGGGGAGTTTGGAGGCTGAGGTGACGTCCTTGGGCTCTTTGCTTGCCGAACTCCATGCATGGCAGGCTGTGGTGCACTTGGTTTTCTGCTGCCTTTCTACTGTATTGTGGCCAGCATTGCCTTTTTTTTGGCGATTTGTCTTGCATTGGCTTTTCTGTGCAATCGGACCAGATGGACTGGCCTGTCCTCCCCACAGGCATACAGTAGATGAGCCTTGGGTGCCCACAACCCTGTGACCAGTTTACTGATGTACTGTATAGTTGATAATAAATGTGGGGTTAATGTTATGCGTTATCGGTGTATATGTTTTACTGAAGTGTGATATATAACTTGATCATGTTTCATTTTACGAAAGTCAAAGAATGAGCCTTAAACTGTACTTACATTTGATGTTTTCTACCTAGATCATTTGATTAGTTTCAGATTTTTACATATCCTGATGTGAATAACACAAACAAATGTAAAAAGCAGTTGTAGCAGAACATTTTATTTCACGTTTTATCTCCCATGAAATCATTTGCTTATGTTCACCAGGTCATTAAGCAGCAGACACCTGAGTTTTTCTCCGCTTCTATCTGCATGGTGTTTTGAGCTAGGTGTGTGGCGGTAGGGCCATCACTCAGAGTGACAGATGTGTTTGCATGTTGCCCATAATGCAGGGCACTAATCTCACAGTCTGCTGTGGCATTACCTCCCGCTGTTCCAAACGGCAGTGACAAACTGTGCGCAGACCTTCCCTGGGAATATCCTAAAGAGCTCCAGTGTAGAAACTGTCATGAACCAGGTCACCCAATGAGTTACCGACAGCGAGAGGAAATTATCGACCAGCTTGGCTCCCGTGAGCTGCAAGATCACCGTAGATCGGCGTGCGTGAATGATGTTTTCATGCGCCGTGCTAATTTGGTGTAGATGCAAATCAGTTTTGCTGAATTCTTTCCTGGACAGAATTCAGACCAGGTTGAGAGGTTAAACGTTTTTATGGTTGAGCAGCTGCCTCATTATTCAGCTTGTTATCCACACCGGTAATCTAGTTCCTAACCCAGACATCCTAATGGTTTTTATTCGGACGCTTTTTTTTTTCTCTTTCTTTCTTCGTGTTAAAACCATCATTTCGTTTCGTTTTTTTTTTTTTTTTAATATGTATTTTTGTGAAAGAGAATATAAATATTTCATTTCTTGGATTCAGCTCTGGAGTGGTGGCAAAATGTACCCCGCTGCAGTGCAGCTCAAAGCACATTATTAATTTATGGATTTAAAAATCCTCAATTCTGATCCTTCCTGTATCAGATATCATCTTGGAGCAGCATCATAGACTCCGAGTCAGAATATTGCTTATCTCGTTGGCCCACCTTCCAGTTCTTGACTCGCTATGAAGCATGGTAAAATTCAAAGTGTCAGACTGAGCCTTGGAGTTAAATCAGACCACTCATGGTTCTCCAGTCACTCGGTACCAGGAAATGCGATTTGAATCGAATCTGTACGACATTTCCCGACGTCCCCGAGACGAGCCTCCATCTTCAGGTGGCGCTTGTTATTTTAAATCGGTTCTATTTAATTTGTCTGACGCTGCACAATCAATCCGGCAGCCTAAATCTCTGGCCAGATGTGTGCTAGCAGATTCAATGAGAGCTGACGGGATTATCGGAGTACACATCAGTCTCTCGTATCGATTGCAGAGCAGAACCATGACGTTGCACATCGGGGTGGTTTTGTATTCTCCCCGTCTCTTCATGCTGTTTCTCTCCGTCTGTCTGTCTGTCCTCCTTCTACCTATCGCACTCCCTCCTACTTTTCTATATTTCCTACACAAGCTACACTGAGTTGAATTAATGATGCAGCAAGAGAACATTTCGCTTGGATCCTAATGATCTCTTTCCGTTTTCTTTTTTTTTCTTTTTTTGGTGTGTGTGTGTGTCTGTCTGTGCAGTGATGCAGAGACCTGGTTCTGCATGTGTCCCCCGCTCTACTCAGGCAAGCTGTGTCAGTTCAGCGCCTGTGAACGCAACCCGTGTGCCCACGGCGCCACCTGCGTTCCCAAGAGCAAGTTGGAGGCAGTGTGTCTGTGCCCACATGGAAGGCAAGGTCTCCTGTGTGACGAGGGTAGGTTCTGATATTTGTGCTGGTAGTGGTTCGAGCTAAAGCTAACCCCATTTTTTTTATTATTCCATTTTATTGTTTTTTTTTTTTTATGACATGTAATAAGGATTTTAAATGATTTGATTTTGGAATTGATCCAAACTTATACATTCATGTCCATATAAATATAAATAAATAAATAAATAAATAAATAAGATGGTTTATATTGCTAAGAGTTTTACCATAGTTCAATGTATGCATTGCATTTAATCACGCATTAATTTGTGCAAGATTCTCAACGTTTTTTCGTGAATGAGTGGGCACAGCGTGCTCCAATAAACACCATGGGATATTTTAAGGGTATATGAGGCAATGTGTCACGAACAGAAATAAAGAAATACATTTGCTTGATCCTTGTCTTTCAAAAGCTTTTAAAAAACATCCTGGTCAGAATTGCGGTGCAATTCCGGAGTCCATCCCAGGAATACACCTGGAGGAGATGGCATTTCATCGTAGAGTGGCATTTCCACACAAGTTCACACTGTATTTACCTCTTGGCATGTTTTTGGGTGGTGTAGGGACCTGGATGAACCCCGTGAGGACGTGAGGAGAACGTGCACACCAGCCAGTAACCCAAGCTCAGGACTGAACTGGGGAAATGGTTTCTAATAGCAACACGACCCGCTGCACTGCACCACTGTGCCACCCTTCCAGTTCAATTAAATGGTTGTAGGCTGGAATGGAGTGAGCAAATGAAACCATGATAGATGAGAAAATCATTTTTAATATGAACTTGTTTGTATCTTGTAACTTTGCCCATAAGTTACCAGCCAGTGTAAATTCCAGTTGTGTTTATTGATTTGTTTGCTAAGGTTGCATTTCAAACTGGTAGTTCGCAATCTTTCCGGGAATGACAGCAGACATCACAGTAATACTATACACATTAAGAGGACAGTATTGTACAGGCTCTCTCCATCTATTAGATCTCTCTTGCACGATGCACTGTAAAAGCTCTTATTTTGCTATAACTTAATTGGGTAGCAAGATTTAAAAGACGCTTTGGCACAGCTCACCTAGCTCCCGTGCCAGACACCTCTCTCTCCATTAGACAGCATGATGCCTATGCCAGCTGGAGCGCAGTAATCTTCTTGTGTTACATGGAGTGTGGGTGACATTTCAATTTAAAGCCCGGTGCCATCAGTTAACATCAAAGTCTATATCGATCAGTAGCCGAGGCTGCCGTAGCTCTCGTTGGTGCTCACCGCATCCTTTGTTTTTGCATACACAGAGATGCTCAGAGTAAAACCTGAGACAGCTCAGACGTTACCTGCTTTTTGGTATTTTAATAGCTGTATCTGGTATTCCTGTGATCCTGGAGCATTTAATCAGTTGCTTTAACAAGAGAATCTAACAGCTGGGGGTAGAATATATTTTATATGTAATTTAATTTAATTAAAAGGTAAGGTAATGGTAAGAGTTATGAAGCCCTATTATTAATTTCAGATACAAAGTGCTATGAAAGCTGTTTTGTATTATATTAGATTCCTTTTTTTTTTTTTTTTTTTTTTACTACCTTCACTTTTCTTTTTCACTCTTTCTTACCCTTACTTATCTTTTATATGAAATACGACCGTAATGAGTAAACTTTTGGGTGAAGCATGCCGCAAAGTTTTTATTATCTCTTGCACTACAGCCTTTCACCATATATATATATCTTATATATAATATGTAATAAATTTAGTAGTAATTTTTTTCCTGCTTGAATGTATATATATATATATATATTTCCACTTTGCAAGATCCAAGTTAGAAAGTTGAAAAGGCATTCCACAAATTGTTAACACTTACTTTTTTTTTTTTTCTTCTATCCCTTGAAGTTAATAAGACAAAAAAAAAAGTCATGTTACCAAGTAACTGGAAGTCTTTTGTACTGAAGATTTCCCTATGGTAGAAAACTTACTATTATATTAGATAAATGTCTTATTACAGAAACCTTCACCAAATCATAAAATTGACATTTTCCTTTTTTTTTTTTTTTGGTTTAACAGTACATTTTTTGTTCATTATTAGATTAGGCGGAAAGGCTGTGATACAGGTCCCTGTGAATGAGCTGTTACTATAGAGACAATAACATATTAGAACAAGTGCATTAATATAAAACCACTGCTGGAACTGCTGCCAGAGCCATGCTGGTAGAAAGAATTAATCAACACCTTCTGACCTTTATGTTTAAGAATTCAACAATGCTCGGTTATAAAATCATGTTGCAATAATAAATGTTTTTTGATAGGACATTTAAAGAGCATTTTAAATGTCAGCATTTATTGGCATGTTTCCGGCAATGTCAATACATCTGTGGGACATATATATTGTTTACCAGCCAGTTTGATTTGTGAATCAGTATGTTATAGTAATAATAATTACATGATTGACTTAAAAAAAATAATTTAAAAAAAAAACTTTTTTTTTTTCATTTTTTTTTTCCATTTTCATGCATATGAGTCAGGCAAAAAAAATTATACACACTTCAGGAAAAGAAAAATAGTACGATATATATTGCATTCATATAATATTCATATTATTATCATATATATAATATGTAACATATAGCAATAAATTTTGTAGTAAAAATATTTATAAAGGTTTTTTTTTCCTGAAATGAGTATACATTTTTTGGTTGAATCTGTGTATATATATTTAAAGTAGGTGAGAGTAGTATGTTAAGACATCATGGTGTAGGGCACTATTTGTTAACATAGCATGGCTAGCTGTAAAGGTCATCTTTACTGCACTGTATCCTCTGGGGTCATATGGCCTCTGTGCATGTGACCTTTTAATAAACTTGTGCTTCCAGTTTAAAGGTCTACAAATTGCCAGCCAGGATAAGTCATGTATCCTGTAGGTTAAGCAATTCCCAAAACCCAGATTCACTGGCAGAAAATATTGCTTTCACATTAAAAAAAAAAAACAGTTAATCCAATAACACGTGCCAAAACAGTTGTATTTGCCCAAAGCTTTGCTGGCTGGATGCTGTCTGCAATCATGCAACATCTGTCCAGGTTCTTCTTAGGTCAATCTGAAAAAAAGGCAGCCCAATCCACATACAGTTCACACTGGTCCATTTGCTTATCCGAAATGTCAAAAGGTAAGGTTTCAGCCCCCTTTTTTTTCACATTGAAAAGGATATCTCAACGGATTTAATGATTATTATTATTATTATTATTATTATTATTATTATTATTGTAAAACCAGCTCAGTGTACCTGATGGTGCATGAGGTAATCATGTAGAGAAAGACATCCTAAGAAAATGCACATCTGCTTTGACTAAACACTGCGTAGGCTGCAGTACATTTTCCCCCACACTGAAGAACACTCTGCTGGTATTTAAAAAAAAAAATAAGCTCATAAGGATTTTTTCTGAAAGAAGAAGAAATGTGGTAGAACTGGCATAGAGACCACTTTTTTTCTCTCTCTCTCAGGGAGCTGGAATAAACTGGCGGTGTGTCGCTCACAGAGCATGAGCAGAATTTTAATAGGCTCTTACTTCCTCATCGGCCCAGTCACTTTCACTTGTTACCAGCATCCTCATGAAGAGAAACGTAACTGTGCCTGTGGCAGTGTACTGTGGGGTGATCATATGCTCTGCTGCTGTGTGAACAACTCTACAGCTGCAGGATTTGCTTTATTTATTTATTTATTTATTTTATTCTTTCTATACATGATAAAACATTTGCATAGGGCCAAAGTAATCTGTATGCACACTAGTTTGTGTATTATATTAAATTATTGGTATAAAACTGTTCAGACAAGAATTGTATTCTTGAGTATGTGTTCCCCTTTAACACCTGCATTTTTAATAAGTTGATCCATACATTTTATAAATGAAATATTTAACCTTGTTAGATTCGTTTCTTTTTACCAAACGATAAAATGCACTTAACCCTGGAAGATGGCCAGCCAGTTAAAAGACACTGTGTGCAAATGTTAAATGTTCTATACCCACGCAAACTTAGAGCAGTTTCTCTGCTGAAACTCTACACTTTATGACAATGCCTAACAGCACCAATGCCTGAGACGGCAGAGACACTATACACTATATGGACAAAGGTATTCAGCCGACTCTGCAATGACATTGTATCTCCATAATTCATTGTGGAGTTGGTCCCCCTTTTGCAGCTATAACTGCTTCCAGTTTTCTTGTCCACAAGATTTTGGGGTGTTTCTGTGGGAATTCATGCCCATTCATTCTGTAGATCATTTATGACGTCAGCCTCCTCCGTTCCAGTTCATCCCAAAGGAGCTCGATGGGGGTTGAGATCTGGGAACTCATCAGCCAAACCAAACTCATCAAACCGTGTCTTTATTGTCATTGCTTTGTGCACTGGAGCAGGGTCATGTTGGAATAGAGAAGGGACTCCACCAAACTGTTGCTACAAAGTTGGAAGAATAGCATTGTCTTGGTATACTGAAGCATTAAGATTGCACTTTACTGGGTATTGATTGAAACATCTGAATTCATTACAATATACTGAATATTAAATATATCCCAAAATATTTATACAGCATCAGCTTGTAGGTAATATTCAGGGTAATGAGTAGGGTCTACTTATCACCTTTGGACGCATGGAGCCAGCAAAAAAAAATAAGAATGCGCGTCTTTTCCCGCGGAGTGCCGCCAAATCCCGCAAGCAACATTTTAGAATTTAAATAAATGTGTTGTACTTCACAGAATATCCTCCAGATGGTGCATGGAAGGACTTTATCTAAAAGCCAGATCAAGTACAGCAAAGGATTGTGTATAATAAATTAAGCCTTATTAATCGGATACTGATGAACGAGGTGGAGGTGACTTCATCACCTCACTTGATGAAGTGTAGCTCACTTGATTAGTTGGATCTTGATTTAACATGTTTTGTACTCTTTTCACCATTTTGTTTCATTACCACAGGTTTTATCTGCAGCCCTAAACGAAACGATATATATTATATAGAATTGAACATATTCTTCCAAAACATAGTGAGTATATTTTACCTACAGTAGAAATAATTTAGATGGAAAAGTTTGAAAGTCCCCGGCATACAATAGTGTGCACTGCTGTAATGCTGTGTGGGGTGACTCATATTCATGAACAAGCATAAACTGAAATGTGTCGATCTTATATAACTCCAGTTACCTCTGTAGCGACTGTTCAGACCCACAGCCTTGTTAATATATGCGCCGAGTCTCCTCCACCAGTTTGATACATAAAAGAACTGATGCTAATTGCCAGTAATGCATGCACCAGCCAAAGCTTTTCCCAACTGCTTAATTTGCTGTAAATCACACCATAATTATGACACTGTTCTTGTTTAATTCTTGAGAGATTTCCTTGTGAAGGCCGGCTTTCTTTTTTCTTTCTTTTTTTTTTTTAAATGCAAGACCACCCTGTCTCACCATGACAGTTTGACTTTGGCTTGAGACATTTTCATACAGTATATACAGTAAATCTGTCAATTTGTGCACGGTTAGCGGGCTCCTCACTATCAGGGATTGTTTTTGTTTTTCAGTTTTTCGGTTTTCCTTTTTTTAACTTCACGAATGTCAAATTTCGAATGTCCTTCAGCACATTTCGAGGCTGGCGCAGGACGTAGGTTTCAACCTGAAGTCATTTAACACATGGTCTCATTATAGACTTGTTTGAGCCGAAGAAAGCACAAATGAGCAGATGTGTGTGAGCCAACGGGGGCGTAGCTCACAACACACACACACACACACACATACACACACACACACACACACACACACACACACACACACACACACACACACACACACACACACACAGACACACACACAAGGTTTTACCCCCTTTTTTTCCTTTTAAATGGCAGAACCTCATCCACTTCTTCTCTTGATGGTGTCCTGGGGAATTATTAGACACTGTGCAAATATAAAGCAATGAGCCTCTATCTGTGCAATTTGCCAAAGCATAAATAATTCAGAAAGGGAAACAGAATGCCTGCATGCAGTCACTGTTTAGGCAGAGTCTCGTGCACACAAGGCATTAGGGGAGGGGGGGACTGGATGGAAGAAAGGAAGGAAGGAAGGAAGACACTTGCTGATGGGTGGCATTGCAGGCAAATGCAGATAACCTGAAGACACAACAATATGCTGTATGTCTTTATGTTTAGGCATAAATGAAATTACTTGACAGCTTGCTTGTGATTCTGAAATGACTCACTCTTTTTTTGGAGCAATCGACAATTTGTAATTATGTAAATAAATGGGATTATAGTACATTTGTTCATGTTTTCCTCACTTTTCAAAAAAAAAAAAAAAGGTTATGAAACATCTGCTTGTGACCAAATGCATGCCAACTATAAAAGAGCAAAACACAAATGTAAGGAGAAAAGCATAGCAATCTTTAACTAACAGCCATTCCTGTGTGGCACTGGATTAAAAAAAAAAAAAAAAAACTAAGTGCATGGTTAAAAATGTAATGTGTGGATCAAGAGCATCATCTGGTGGCCCTTCTAGAGGCTGCACTAACCTGTGAGGTGTCACTTACATGTCTTTGATGGTATCCTACAGAAGCAAATGGAATTTACATAGACTACTTCTGACTTTGGGTTTATTTATTTATTTATTTATTTATTTATTTAATTCTTTTTACTTTCTCCACAGCTATCCGAATCACACGCCCCAGATTTAGCGGGCTTGATGAGTTCGGATACCCGTCCTACATGGCATACCCGGCTATCTCCAGCATGAGCCGCTTCTACGAGTTCCGTCTGAAACTGACGTTTTCCAATAACGGCACAGCGGTGAAGGATAACCTTATTCTCTTCTCTGGACAGAAAGGACACGGTGAGCGAGGTTATAGTACGCACATGGGAAATTAATATCCGCAAATGATTTCTGTCACGCGCGTGGGAATTTCAGGACGTTTTGATGCCGGCGTTCGACGAGATTTCTCTTTTTTTTGGAACAAGGTCTTATAATTAAGATTCCTTCTCCTTCAAAAAGCGAATGCGATCCATTGAAGTCCGCTCTTCTTGAAGATTCTTCTGTCCTCTAATTAGAACAGTTCAGTTCCAGAGGGATGACGTAGCTCCCTTCAAGCGAGTGTCACGCTGTTCCCAATTTTTTCCCCGAGGTCAGCCACACTGGCTGCTGAGTGACATGTCACCAGTGGCGGGCCATTTAATCAAAAGGCAGACAGGCGAAGAGGAGCGCGAGGGGGTCGTGAATCTTCCGTACTTTGGCACCGCTTTCTCGGTATTACAGTTTAGGGTGATGCATCAGGGGAAAAGCAGAAGAAGACAGCTGTATGAATAATGAAGCAATTGTCAGGGGAATGGCATGGTACAGTGGAGGACAGAAATCACAAAAGAGGGAGCGAGAGAAAGAGAAAAAGAGGTGAAGAGAGAGAGAGAGGGAGGGAGGGAGACGATAAGACAGCAGCCATTCATCTGATAATTGGTTTGATAAATTGCTGTGTTTGCTGTGCACAAAACTTCGAGGTGTGACTATACATCTGTCCCAAAGGTATCGCTGGAGATGACTTTTTTGCCTTGGGGGTGAGAAACGGACGGATCGTCCACAAGTTCAACCTCGGTTCGGGGATGGCTACCATCGTCAGTGACCCCCTAAACCGGAGGATGAGAATACACACTGTGCACTTCGGACGATATCTAAGGAACGGATGGATGAAGGTGATTTTCTTAGTTACGAGCAATGCACATGTTCATACACGCAACAAGACAGTTCCACTAAAATGACTAACTGAACCATGGTGCACTTATTGCTGCACTGAAAGAATGCGGTGGACTTGCAGTGTCGCCTTGCACCTCCAGGGTCTGGGTTCAATTCCCGGCTCGCGGAGGTTCCTAGATGGAACCACTCTGGTATTACCTCTGAGCTCATACATATTCTCATTCCTTTACGTGATTCTTCATAAATATCTCAAAAATTTAAGACTCATTAAGACTGAGCATTACATTTTACATATTGATTTTTCATTTTAAAAGACATTATGCATCAGATATAGCAGTGATATGTAGTCGATTTGCAATTTGTATTCTACAAAATCAAAGACTTGGGTCAACTTGGGGCAAATCCATTAAGTGTTAAAAGTGAACAGTTTGAGAAAGTGTTATTGACCTAACAGTCACATGTACACGTCAGTGTCAGATGACCTGTAAGCGGTGCGTGTTCAGGTCGACGGTCAGCTGAACAAGACGGGGTCGAGTCCTGGTAATCTGGTGACTTTGACCGCGCCTGGTCTGCTCTACGTGGGCGGCTACAGCGAGCACCTCCCCGAGATGCTGCCTTTAGGCGCCAGATACAGTAATAGCTTTCAAGGTAAGATAATTGGCCGTACAGACTCTTCCTAATTAAAGTAATTAATGTTCCAGTGTCTCTTTGTTTATTAAACCTGAGTGAGTCCAGCATAGAGGCATCGTATCGTATTGAACGTTACAGGCTTGTAATGAACCTCATTTCAGTTTCACGATGCAACTCGTGAGGCGAATTCAATTTGCGGAAATCGGCCTAGGGATTTTTTTTTTTTTTTTTTTTTTGCTACTGGATATCAACAGAGCGGTTTCGCATTCCAGGCAGGCTCCCTAATTGACCTGATGGAACAGAGCGCTATGTAAATTTACAAAGGGATTTACCTCTACGTTTCCACGGGTTTTAAAGAGGATTGAAGTGAAATAAGGTATTAAAAGAAGGGCTGATGAGTAAAAATGCTTGAATGTATCGGTTATGACTGCTAAGCAGACATAGTCTTAGAATGTAAAATGAATACGCTGGCATCGTCAGTAGGAACATCTACTGTATATTCCTGCTCGTTCATGAAATTATTAGTTTAGACAATCATCTGGTTGCGGCTCAGTGCGTAAAAATAGATGCGGAAGCAGACCCTCGGTTAATATTCAGATTAAATATCAGAATGTGATCTCAGCGACTTTGACTGCGCCGTGCTTGTTGGTGACAGATGAGTTTGTTTAAATGCTGCAGATACTGCTGGGATTTTCTCTCCCAAGACTTTCACGAGCAACAGTCTAGAGAAGTGACAGTGGGTGGAAAAAAATTATTGATAAATAATTGAAAAGGACAGTCCAGACTGGGTTGAGATGACTGGTAACTCAAATGAGCACTCGTTATTACTCTGGTGATCCGAACAACATGTCAGGATGCACCATACAAGGCGGACAGTCCACAACAGCAGGACATTACTTTAAG
This sequence comes from Clarias macrocephalus, assembly GCA_011419295.1. Lineage (NCBI taxonomy): Eukaryota > Metazoa > Chordata > Actinopteri > Siluriformes > Clariidae > Clarias > Clarias macrocephalus. The sequence continues at coordinate 81,437 of JAAGKR010001518.1, read as the reverse complement.
GTTCTCGTTGTGTCACGGACACGAGTTCAGCATATATATAATTATTTCTAGGATTTTCTCCCCGATTTTCTCCCTAATTTAGTCACATCCAATTCCTCCCCGCCACTAGGGGGCTCCACATTAAGGCTACTACTACCACTCAGTCGGGAGGGCCGCAGAGTATCACGTGTTTCCTGTGACACTAGCTGACCACATCATTTCGAACTGCGCGCTCATGCACCATTGGGGGTGAAGTAACACACTCGGAGGACGGCGCTATCCGCTCCTTCCGCTTGTGTGAGCTCACAGACGCCCCTGATTGGCTGTAGAGCCGTGATTTAATGTGGGAGCACTAAGTACCTCTCATCCCACCTCTCTGAGAGAGCTCGGCCAACCAGCTCTCTCTAGACCTCCGGCTGCGAGAGGTTACAGCATCACACGCGGACCGCTGCGCCACTCGGCGGCCATGTCCAGGTGTTCCTAATAAACTGGACAAAAAGTTAGGTTTAAAAAATAAATAAATAAGTTCGAAGTGTTGCTTAGAAAGAGCTCTGTCTTTGATAAATATATATTATTATACCTTTTTTTTTTTCTTCCCTCTTTGTTCCTAAAGCAAGTCTCACATCCGGCGATCATTTATTATTTAGTGAGAAACACTGCAAAGTGCAGAGTGTGAGTCATCATATTAAAATGACTTTTATTCACCGGGTGCCCGCATTTCAATAAAATGCTTGTCACCTATTTAGATCTGCTCGCTAACTTGGCAGCTTAATGCATTTCCTGAGCATGCGAGGCGCATTACAGATAACAAATCTCAATAAGTCAACCGCCTTCTCCAGGCAATCCGGTAATAGAAGTCCCTCTGTCTTAAACCGGTCTGTAACAGTGAGAGCTGGAGGTAAATCCGCCCGCTAATGCACTCCATGGGCAGTTATCAGCGAGGTGCAGTCCCTAAGGAAATGTCAACAAACACAATCAACACTAATAAAGTGCCATCAATATCTTCGGGGGGACTCGTGTGTGTGTGTGTGTGTGTGTGTGTGTGTGTGTGTGTGTGTGTGTGTGTGTGTGTGTGTGTGTGTGTGTGTGTGTGTGTGTGTGTGTGTGTGTGTGTGTGTGTGTGTGTGTGTGTGTGTGTGTGTGTGTGTGTGTGTGTGTGTGTGTCGCATGGAGGTAATCAGCACATATAATTAGGAGTCGGAGGTCTGACACACGGACATCTATTAATAGATTGGGAAGATGAAGGACGAGAAGCTTATTTGTAATGATCCCGTCTGCTACACACTCCTCCGACGCAGTGGATGTTTCAGGGAACGACAGTGTTTATGTGAACAGAAGTCTCGTTCTCTCTCTCTCCCTCCCTCGTCTCGCTCTTCACTCCCTAGCCAGCACAAAATACCATCAGTCGTTTAAACCATATACCCTTTTGTCGAGTGTGAATATTCTCTGCTTTGCTACAGAGACCCGAGTTCATGGTAATGAATATTCAGGGATGAAAGCGGCGTTTTGTGAATTTCACACAGGGAGCAGAGAAATGATTAATTCAGCAGCCTCTGACTGCAGGTGCTGCTCACAGGCACGTGTCTGACTGAGAGCTGATGCTGCCTCGCACCACACAAGAGCAACACTTTATAGAATATATTTTACATAAAAGAGACCTTAGGGGGGGGTGGGGGGTGGAAGTGACTTTGATGTGCATTTTGGTTGTATTTGTTTAGTCATAGATATGGAAATCACAAAGCCTAAACTGTAGTGCCAGTTACATGTACATAGATTATCATCATAATTGCACATTTGTGAACGTTTGTACAGGGAACAGTTTTCTTGCACGAAAGTAGATCGAGTTTGAAGTCCAGTGCTGTTGTCGAGAGAGTTTTTTGTGCTACAACCAGTGACCCTGAAATTCTCATTGCGAATACGTTCAGAAAAGTATGGACTGTAAATCTGAGGCCAATGTGAAATATATAACCTACCTAATGCGTTTTTGTTGCTGCCACAGATTGCTGAAAATCTGTAGAGTCTAACAGAAGGATGTATCACAATTATGAAAAAATAGTCTGGATAATAATTTGGAGGCAGCTCGCGGGCTTAGTGGTCAGCACTGTCGCCTTGCACTTTCAGGATCCGGGTTCGGTTTCCGTCTCGGGGATGTGTGCATGGAGTTTGCATGTTCTCCCCGTGCTTGATGGGTTTCCTCCGGGTACTCCGGCTTTCTTCCACAGTCCAGAAACATGCAGCTCAGAGGCTAATTTGTCTTCCTAAAATGCCCTGTGATGAATTGGCACCCCATCCATTGTGTACCCTGTCTTGTGCCCTAAGTCTCCTGTGATAGGCTTAATAGAAAAATGACCCCACCAAAACTCAGGATAAAGCAGAATAAAGCGATGTAGTGAGTGAGGGTGAGTAAATTTTCAAAAATGGCATTTATAGCGTTTTGCTATGAAACATAAGTCAAGTTAAGCCTTTATTTATCACATATGTATTACAGCACAGTGAAATTCCTTCTTCGCATATCCTAGGGTCAGTGTAACAGCGCCCCTGGGGCAGACAGGGTTAAGGGCCTTACTCAAGGGCCCAACAGTGGCAAGCAGGGGATCGAACCGCTGATATTACAATCAGTAACTCTGTGCCTTAGACCTCTGAGCCACCACTGCCCCACCACATTATATCATATCATATCATATCATATCATACAGTATGTTGCAAGTATTAGGCCCCCAGGCTACTGTAGGAGATATAGTATCTCAAGAACTGATTGTGAACTGGAAAACTGTTGCGTCTTGGCGTTAAAGCTGCCCTGGCACCACAAAGGGAACCTATACAATATGGGCATAATGTTTTGTGTTCTAATGTTATTGCTGATCATTGTACCGTATATCCCCGCTCTTTTAGTCCCTGTGAAGTGAAAATGTTATTACATGACTAATACAAAATCTAACCGTTAACTAAAGGCAGCATGATGGTGTGGCAGGCAGTATTGCCACCTTACTGTAATTCCCAGCAGCCTGTAAATACAAGGTACAAAGGCTTATGTGAAAAGAGCAAGTAAGCTAAGTAGCAGGCAGTGATGCTAACAAGGTACATTTATGGCTAAAGAGCCCTGTAGCATTCTCTGATGAAAAAAGTACACTTATCCATAGCTGAGAATCATTTACTCACTCACTCACTCACTCATCGTCTATACTGCTTAGTCCAGTATTCAGGATCGCAGGGGCCTGGAGTCTATCCCAGGAGGTTTAGGGCACAAAACGGGGTACACCCTGGACAGGGTGCCAATGCATCGCAGGGCATATACACATACATTACGGGCAATTTGGGAACGCCAATTAGCCTAATAGCCTAGTCTTTGGACTGTGGGAGGAAACCGGGGTACCTGGAGGAAACCCCATGTACGGGGAGAACATGCAAACTCCATGTACACAGAGACGGGAATCGAACCCGGAGGATGCAAGGCGACAGTGCTGACCACTACACCACAGTGCCGGCTATAGCTGAGAATAAGCTAGCATTTTTTTTTACTCTTGTAATAATCAAGATACTAACAGGATACAGTATACCTCTGACTGTGGTTTAGATGATGTGGTAGATGTAGTTATTTCTGTCGTTATTAATGTGGCATACACCCCAGTGTGACAGTGTTGAAGGATCTTGGTCTGCATGACCAGATGAACAGGTTTCACATTGACAATCAGATCAGATGGTTCACATCACATCACTCTACACCTACACACGATGAGTCTGAGCACTGCCACGTACTGTATATTGTCATAAAAAATAATAATGATGTTTTTCTTCATTAACCCGATAACAGCTTTTATGTACTTACCAAAAAAAAAAAAAGAAAGAAAGAAACATATAGCTTAGTTTAGCCAGCAACATATAATATTAGGTTCTGTTCTTCTGCCCTGTGTAAGTAGGAGGATGAGAGACTTGAGCAGGTGGAAGACCACAATACATTATTTTGTTTTTTGTTTTTTTGCCCAAAGGTAGTTTGTGTTCTGTATTATTATCTCTTAGGAGAGGAGGGTGTCTGTATGCCAACATTCGAGCTTAGCACAACATAAGGTGCACCGTGAATAATGGCTGATTAGCTAGATTTGTGTGCTTCAACAGCTGCTGACCCAGAATGCTGAATTGGCTGAATCTTTAAATTGCTGCACAATGGTGACACCATGTTCTTAGGCTGGGACGCTGCTGGGTTACAGGAGCGCAATGTACTGTATACGTTTTAAAAATACTGTTAAGGCATGCGTGAAATGGAGCAAGATAGAATTTATTCATGTATGAAAGACTCGCACGTACGTACTGTATGAATCATGCATTTGCAAGTTCAAGTCAGTTAAATTAAGGAGATGCTTTTAAACTTTAAAAGTTAAACTATGGTTGTATAAAGTACAATTCAATAGAAACATGTTTTTATCATACCAGAAAAATCCAATATAATGCATAATGTGTTCTGTATGAGAAAGGTTGCATTTTTAATGTTCAACTCCGGACCAGACAAGAAGGAACGTTCCTCACGCTGGACAGGCCGGGTACTCAACCGGTATCCGCCCGCAGTGTGGGTCAGTGTGGGATCTCTCCATGTCATCTGCTTTCCTGTCACAACGACGGCACCTGTGTCGACTCCGGATCCTCTGTGTAGTAAGACTTTATTTCAACCACAGTACAAAAGCATATGCAAGTTCCTGTATTAGCAGTACACAATGGACTGCATGCCGGGTACGATCGCTAAACTAGATCTTTTTACAGTATAATACACTTTATGCGGAGAATTGTCTACTCATTCTAAAGAACAAGTCGTTCCGCAACAGATGGTATGGCCTCCAAAGGGCCCTGATCTCAACATAATTGAGGCTGTCTGGGAGAAAAGACAGCCAAAGTCTGTGTATAAAAAATGGAAAAAAAAACTGGCATTTTCTCCAAGACGTTAAAAACAACCTGGCTGCCGATTTCCTAATAAAACATACAAGAGTTGATGCAGTTTTAAAGGCTGCATCAATATTGAGAACATTTATTGATTAGATAAACTGTACATTTCACCTCTACAAATATTACACTATGATTTCTGCTTCGGAGTCTGATGTCTGCATGTCTGATTTCTCTTGGCTCTATTAGAATGTATTGCTTTTTAAACACTTTTCAATGTCTTTTTTTTTTTTCAGCTGCCAGTGCAGGTCCGGATGGAAAGGTGCTCTCTGCACGGAGAGGGTATCCTTCTGTGATTTGGAACGCGCCCCGCCCCCCTCGTGTGCCCGTGGTTCTACATGCGTTCCGCTTCCTGAAGGCTACAGCTGTCGGTGTCCCCTGGGCACCGGTGGCGAGTTCTGCCAGGAGGGTTAGTTGCTGAAGTACATTGGGGAATAAATCTTTATTATAATGGTTAATTACTGTGAAATTAGTGTTCCTCTCAATCACCGAGAAGAACAGTAATTACGAGAATTAATTGTAAAGCCGGAGCTCATGCAAAATCAGAGATAACCAGACAGTGAATAATTCATACTGTATACAGTGGGTATAGAAAGTGGGCAAATATTGCAAAGTCTAGATGTGCAAAGCTTTGTGTGCCATTGAGCCGTTTTTAGGATGGGGGGTGATCATTTTCCAAATCAGTGATTCTGTGTTTTTTTTTTTTCCTTCTTTCATGTTGGTGTTTTATTTTTTACTTGGATGTTAAAACTTGCCCTAAATAACTACATCTGGACGAAAAACATTACACATCATTTCAGGCTACAAAGCAACAATATGATTACTTTAAAGGGGGGGGGGGTAATTTCTATGCCCACAGTATCATATTACAAATGAAATCAATATAAATCTCATATGGTCCTGACCAAAAGTATTGGAACGACAAGGGCAATTCATTTTCTATTTTTCACATTGTAGACGTCTTTAAAAAAAATTATAAAAAGTATAGAAATAACAAACAACATAATATTTAGTTGGATTTTTTTGGATTGCTTGCAATAATTAATAATTAGGCAGCCCACTGACATCAATGACCTGTTGCACTCCTCATTTTTTAGGCTTGTTTCATAGCTTTTTTTTTGTTTTCAGACTTTAGTTTAGGTGAAATCCATGCCTAATTGGTCAGCTGATTGATTGATTGATTGATTGATTGATTGATTGATTGATTGATTGATTGATTGATTGATTGATTTTTTCCCTGATGAGGTGCTTTGATGTGATTTAGATCATGTTGCATGATAACGTTTCTCCTGGGTAAAATGAATGCATGCATCTATGCATTCTGACGCAACTATCATGAGAGAAATAATCAATAAAGATTAATGAGCCTGTTCCAGAAGCATCCATGCAAGACCAAGCCATAGTACAACCTCCACCCTGCTTGACCAAGGAGCTTATATGTTTTGTATCAAAGCAGCTTGTTACTTTTTTCACACTTAGTTTTTCCTCTTGGTTCCAGAACTTGTGTTCACTCTGGAGGTTGTTGGTGGTAACACTAACACCTGTTTCAGATTTTTCTCCACAGTTCTCAGAATATTACTGCCTTCAACTTCTGTTGTTTTTTTGTTTTTTGTTTTTTTTGTAGATGACTTTCTTGTGCAATTACCAAATCAGCATTTTTAAGCTTCCAAATGGCTTGCATTTATCCCGTAGACAGCCCTCTGGTCTTCCTGTTGTTTTACCCTGTTTAACAAACCAAGTTCAAATACTTTTAAGGGCAACTATAGGAAAAGGAAAGATGAAATTCCAGTCTATTATCTCATGTTCATCGTTTGATCTCAAACCCAAAAACAATGCCATTCCAATATTTTTAGAGATGAAAATATATATTGGTTTTATAAGATTGTAATCATTTTTAACAAATATGTCCTATATGTTTTAAAAGTCTGATTCTCTTATCTTCCCTATAGTTTTGTCCATCAGCGATCCATCTTTTGAAGCTAACCGGTCCTCCTGGATGGCTTTTCCCCTCATACGCATGAGACACAGAACACACCTTCTACTGCAGTTCAAGACGATTTCGCCAGAGGGCATCCTGCTTTACACAGCACAGTATCTGAATGACCAAGCCGGTATGAAAAAAAACTCTCTCCAGCTAGCTCCAGAGTCTTACCAAGTTAATAGTGAGTTTATTTCTCACTCATCTTCTATACCGCTTAATCCTGTATTCAGGGTCGCGGGGGCCTGGAGTCTATCCCAGATTACTTAGGGCACAAGGCAGGGTACACCCTGGTCAGGGTGCCAATCCATCGCAGGGCACACACTTATACACTACGGGCAATTTGGGAACGGCAATTAAACTAACTACATGTCTTTGGATTGCTGGAGGAAACCGGAGTACCTGGAGGAAACCCACCAAGCACAGAGACGGGAATCGAGCCTGGCCGGGAATCGAACTCGGACCCTGGAGGTGCAAGCCGACAGTGCTAGCCACTACATCACCATGCCGCCGAGTTTATTCCCAAGTTTTGTATTACTCAATACATAATTAAGCACATTTTGGTGCTCTAGCAGCTAGCAGTCCTAGACCGCTTACATCTTATTATACATTCTCGGCATAAAAATTTAACAAAAAATAAATACATAAACATAATGATTACAAAGACAATTAGGCTTGATAATTAGCTGAACGGTTTGTTCAGCAGGGCACAGCTAAAAATGTAAAACAGTGTGTTTTTCTGGGATTCCTATGAAGTGCTACATGCAGAGCACAGATAGAAAATGATGAAACTGAACAATTGTTTCTCATTACAATGAAGTAAAGATAGAAATGTATGATAGGGTACACAAACTTTTTTATTGTTTTACAAATAGGAGTTATCCAGAATAGAATTATATTACTAAAGAATGATGTAATCAGGCTGACAAAATAAAAAGTTCATTTTATTGGTCGACAGTCTGGGGCTAGGTTTATCTCTTTCGAATAGTAAAAACCAAACAGTCACTCAGCTGGGAATTTCTTCACAGGATAGTCTTTCTTAACCCCAACTTCAGCAACTGAGGTAATCAAATAGCATCAGCTGTAACCAAAGTAACATTTCTTATTTAAATTTTCATACGAGGTTATAAAATTTTAAATAATAGTTATACATGGTGGTATCAAAAAGTTTCAAGACTAGTTTTGTAACACACCAACAGATGGCAGCACATGGCTGCACGCACAGTCACAGGGAGGCACCGACCTTCGACATTGCCCTGTGTACATCGGGTGCTGTGCAACTGGTGCTATTCTGAACATGTGCGACAGCAAGTTAGAACAAAGAGCAAATGTAAAATTCTGCATGAAACTGGACAAATCTTCCAATGAGGCGTTTGACATGATTCGGCAAGTTTGCTGCGATGAGTCGTTCGAGTCATTCGAAGAGCTGAAGAACATCACTGGAAGAAGACGAGAGATCAGGAAGACCTTCAAGGAACTCAGCCTTTGAAAATGTCCAACCCATTGGGTAACTTCTGCATGGTGATCATCGGAGCACAATCCACAACATTGCTGCTGTTGTCTGTGTCATACGGAACAGTCCAGGCAATCTTCACGGGTGTTTTGAACATGTGCCATGTTGCTACCAAGTTCGTCCCTGGTCCAGGAGCAGAAGTAACTTTGCATCAAGGTCTGCCAAGAATTGGCAAGATTGGCCGAGCTCTCTCAGAGGGGAGGGATGAGAGGTACTTCGTGCTCCCACATTAATCACGGCTCTACAGCCAATCAGGGGCGTCTGTGAGCTCGCGCAACGGAAGGAGCGGATAGCGCTGTCCTCCGAGTGTGTTACGCCGCCCCCAACAGTGCATGCATGAGTGAGCAGTTCAAAAAGATGCGGTCGGCTGGCGTCACATGGTTCGGAGGAAACACGTGATAGTCTTCGGCCCTCCCGGCTGAGTGGTAGTAGTAGCCTTAAAGTGGTGCCCCCTAGTGACTGGGAGGAATTGGAAAAATAGAAAAACTTGGGTGTATGGGTATAACCCTGAGGTCAGGCAACAGTCTTCACAGTGGAAGAGCACATCATCCCCACAACCAAAAAATGCGAGGCAGGTTTGCAGCTCGAACAAGTTCATGCTCAGCGTCTCATTCGGGATTTACGGCATTGAGAATGCATCCCCAGAGGCCAAACCATCAATAACGGATTGTACTGCCTGGTTTTAAGGCGTCTGAGGGAGGATGTACGGCGAGAAAAAACTGAGCTTTTAAACAGAGCTAATCTCAAAACTTTTTGATACCCTCTTGTATACAAGTATTTTCTTTAGACTAATCAACATCCATACATATTAACTTGTAACCTATAAGCATTGTTGTGCTAGTTTCTAATACAAGTAACAAATAAAAGTTACTATTACTAGTTCTTTTTCAGAACTAGTGCCTCAGTGGTACTGTAGGTTTTGTTGCCTAATATGCGAGGTTCGATTCCCAATCAGTGCCAAACCCCAGTGACTGGATGCAATGCCGGTCCCAAACCTGGATAAGATGGGAGGGTTGCATCAGGAAGAGCATCCGGTGTCAAACCTGTGCCAAATTGTGTGACTTCACACAATGTTAAGACTGAAATATTTCCTTTGATTCAACTCAATATATACTATCCTCTGATATTAAGAAGCAAATAGTTTGTTGTTTTATAAAAACTAGATGTAGCCATCATGTCCACAATTCCACAATTTCATGTTTGTGTTTCTTGAAAGAGTTCACTGGATATTCTCCACTATGTTTACTGACGCTGTCAAGTGCACTATGTAGTCAGACATAGTTTTGGACAACATGTCTAGGAATTTCTGTGCACCTTTGCTATTAGGTCCTGATAACTAAAAGAAGTTCTTGTTACTTAAAAACAAAAAGTTCTTGTTACTGGAGTAGGACTATATTACACATTCACACTCAAACTAATCTATGATCTCTGTCTTCTCTCAAGGTGATTTCATCAGTCTGTCTTTGTCTAGAGGGTTTGTACAGCTGCGATACAACCTTGGTGACACAACAATTGTTCTACAGTCGCCAAACAAAGTGGACCTCACAGGAAGGACATGGCATACAGTGAAAGCTGGGAGAGACGGGAACCAAGGCTATCTGGTTTTGGATGAGCGCGGTGTGAATCGTAACGCCTCTAAGGGCATGACTACTCTTGATATCTCGACTGAAGTGTTCATTGGAGGAGTGTCCAAGATGAGTTCTGTTTCCAGAGGTGCAGTGGAGAAAGAGGCAGTTAGCCTCACCGGGAGCATTCGTGAGGTCATCGTTAATGGCCGTGAGCTTGAGCTCACAGAGAGAGGGGCTCTACGAGGGGTCGACGTGAAGGACTGGGATGGGACAAAGTGCGGGTACAAAGTGTGTAGGAATGGAGGGTCTTGCCAAGCGCACAGCCATGACTCGTTCGTTTGCATTTGCCCTGCAGGATGGACGGGAGCATACTGTCAGCACTCTGTTTATTGCGTAGGAGCTCTGTGCCAACACGGTTCTCTCTGCATCCCAAACATTACATCAGCCACATATTCCTGCATGTGTGGCCTCAGATGGCACGGAACCTACTGTGAGCAACGAGCGTCCCTGAGAACCATTCGCTTCCTTGGAAACTCGTATTTAAAATACAGAGACACTAAATACAGCAGAAGGAACCTGATGGACACGCAGTTATCATTTAATCTCTCAGCAAGCTCAAGAGATGGCCTGATTTTGTGGATGGGCCCGGCAGAGAGTGAGGATGATGATTATCTTGCTGTCGGACTCCAGGACGGTCATCTCAAAATAGCCATCAACCTCGGCGAGAAGATTGCAGTTCCCCTCTTTTCCCGTAACACAACTCTGCGCTGTGAGGAATGGATATACATATGTATTACTCTCAATCACACGGTCGTGCAAGCTTATGTGGATGGAAAGAGGGTTATTTTTGAAGATATTGACCCGTTCGAACACTATGTTTCCATTAATTATGGGGGTGTTTTTTATTTCGGAGGCTTTGAACTGAACAGAGATGTAGGGTGGGTTACTTCTGGGCTCTTTACATCAGGGTTTGTAGGAAGTATTAAAGATATTCTTTTGTATCAAGACACAAATATGATACAGCTTCTGGAAACATCTCAGGGATTTAATGTTGTCCAAGGATGAGATGAATAAAAATAGTGTTGTTAGATTACAAATTAATATTGTTATGCTTTACCTAGTAGAGTTTGTGGACAAATAACCATCACCCCAACATCTGCTTTGAATGTCCTATTCCAAATTGTCCCAGGTTGCTGTAATTATTACCTCTACATTCCTTGAACTTGGCTGTTTGGAGATTTGCCCACTCAACCATAAGAGCGTCAGTGGATTAAGGTAACACTGTCTGTGGTGCAATCAATGTTCCAGTTCTCCCAAAGGTGTTCTCCTAGAGTGGGGTTGAGGTTTGTGCAGGCTACTAAGGCAAAACGGTGGCTTTGTGGTTAATACTTACACCTTGCACCCCCAGGGTCTGGGTTTGATTCCCGGCTTGGGTATATGTGTGCATGAAGTTTGCATGTTCTCCCCATGCTTGGTGGGTTTCCTTCCACAGTCCAAAGATATCATGCAGATTAGGTTAATTAGCGTTCCTGTGAAATGGGAATAAATGCAATGGTACTCACCATTTTGCTCCATGGTCACTAGTTCTACTACAGAGGTTCCTAGATGGATGGATTTTCATAGACCTTGGCTTGTGCATAGGGCCATCATCCTGCTGGAACTTGTTTAAGCCTCTTAGTTCCATGCTGCTGTAATGCATTTGTGTACTTTGTGACAACAGTTTGGAGAAGCCCCACATATGGGTGTGATGGTCAGGTGTCCACATACCTTTAGCCATATAGTATGTATTGTAGGTGTATTTTTTTTTTATAGATACACGTTTAGCCCATGTTTTGCTATGCGTAATATATTCTCCGCCCATACTGTACCCATCACTGGAAAAAAGAACACCATATATACCACCTGATATTATTTGTGTTGTAGTTGATTCTTACATGGTAGTTTGTCACACTGGTAGAACAGGCGTGGATCAGAACCAGGAGTGTTGCTGTAATTTTTTCTTTTCTTTTTAATTTTGAAACATCTCATTTGGTTTAAGACAAATGGCACCAACCAAAAATGTCTGTCAACATCCTGAACAAAAAGTTCTAAACTTTATGCCTATAAAATTGCCATAAATGTAGACATGTACAATAAAATGAAACAGTACTCAAACTTCAAGAGTCGTAACTGAACTGAGAATTGTTAAGCAAATCATTCCTGGTATTTGGTAACTACTGATGGATAGAGTTACACCTTGGGGAGGTAAACCTGATACGAGATTGGTGAACCAGCAACCCACTCATTCAGTTCATGCTAGAAGTGTTCTCATGGTTCTAGTGTTTTTCAGTTACTTCACTATCATGTTCTGAATCTGGCCACACACTCCAAATATAAAAGCTATGTTTATATCCTCTGTTTATTCTCTTTATCGTCCACATAGCAGGTTGAGCAAAAACTCTGAGTTTGTTGGCTCTTTGGGTTTCCAGACGCCAAAAGCCAACTGGACTTACCTCAGATTCAGTTACTATGGCAGCACGTTCTGTACAGATTCTTCAACTAACCCTGAGTTTCTCCTGCAAACTAAAGGTCGGACATCTAAAATCTTTTTTTAAACAGCCAGTTGATATCAAAGCACAAGTACTTTGCAGAAATCCCCTTTGCAGGCATCTGATCAGTCTCTGCTGGGATGCACTATTTCCTGATGTTTAAACGCCACGATTTTTTCTGCACAATAAATTATTTATCTAAATATTTCTCAGCCATCATATTTCCAAGGCAACCGTCTGTCAGGTTGTCCAGAAATGTGAGTCTTGTTCTGAAATGTTTACTGTACAGAGTTGGAGCTCTCAAGTCACAGACCCTCAAGCCTTATAAAAGATGAATTCCACAGAATTTTTTTCACCTGTTTTTGCAGGCTTTGTTCTTTTTTTCCCCCCCCATTGTCTAGGATGGATTTCAAATTTGGAGACTTGCACATATAAATATATTTAGGTATCCTTCTCAAATTGACAATTGGCAGTATGATCTGGAAAACATGGCTTCAATTTGGCCAAACAGATGGACCAATGGAAGAAGGTCACGTCGATTGATGAGCTCAGATTGACTCTATTCCAGAGCAAAGTGCACGTCACACATGAACCAGTCACCTTAACCTCACTCAAAGTCTTGTCAGAACAATGCCATAATCATAGCCATAATGCCATAAACAATGAAAATAAACATAAACAATGCAACGCGGCAATCAAAGCTAAAGTCAGTGCAACAAAAGATGAGGGTTTTTCAGGAGCAAGTGTATATCATGTTGAATTTTGCCACACAATGATGTTTAATTAGGTACCGTAAGCTTAACAATACCACAGTTGCTTACCTACTTGATCCAACTATATTTTACACTTCTTTATTTGCACCCATGTTTTGTGCCTCTTGCACCCGCATACATGTTATACATTATATACAAATAATTTTTTATCTTTTTTTTTTCATTAAACACATACTCATATTCTGTATACGCAGTCATTAATATTTTTAACTGCATCTGGAAGAAGTAGGAGACTCAAGCCCTTCTCTCCTCCTGTTGCCATGGTGACTCGTATGATCTGCATTCCATTGATGAGGGCTTTTTATTTCCTTGTGCACAAGCTTTAATCAAGTTTAACATCACTTAGAGGTAATCGAACTAATTATTGTTATTGTTAATGTTCACAGCTCAACCCAGAGTTAAAAGGGTTAAACTCGGGGGTTTGTTGAACCTGCTTTCTGAAATAGGTTCCAGGAGGGGTTAAGATATGATGCTTGTGAGCCGAAGAAAATAAACATGAACATGGGAACATCATGTCTGAGGTTAATAAATATGTATTTTGTAGATTGGTTATTTTTATTCTAGTTGTTTCATTATGTAAAAAAAAGCAATGCAATAAAACAATATAGTTGCAAGCAACGATGACGGGCCCAAGCACCCTGTGCCATCGCCACCCCAGGTGCACCGCACAACCTGTTATTTAAGTGTGTTAAGACCTCGAAAAAGCCATCGTCACTCGGTTGCACCGCACAACCTTCACACATCACACACTATACAGGGCTAATGTCAGTTTGGGCCCTAAATATTTGTTGAGTGCGCTAGTGTGTGTGTGACATTTGTGATGTTTATGTGTGTACAATAGGCCTCAGATGCTGGAAAATAAGCCTCTCACTATGATGTTCTTGAATGTGATGTCACTGAACGTGATGTCACAGAAAGTGTCACTGAATATAATGTCACTCAATATAATGCCACACAGAAAGTTATTAATAATTTTTTGGTGTAAGTTTAAGACATTATCACGGCTGGCCCGTTTAAGATATCGAAAATCCCTCCGCAATTTTGCATCCTCAATGTCTTTAGATCTCTTCGGCTTGGTTTGGTGGCTATCGTATAAATTCCCTAGGAGGAGTAAATCAAAATCCATCGGGTGCATTTTTAGAAGTGACCCAAAATAACCAGCCTCCTGTTGAGTTGAGCCCAGGACATGCAGCGCGAAAGTTGTTTGGCTCAATGAGCTCTAAATGTGTACAGAGTTTCGTGTGCCTACATGAAAGTGTGTAAGAGCTATGCAGCAAAATCTCGTGTGGGGGCCCCTGAGGGCCCCAAGTCTCTAAGGAATCCTGATGGCAGCAGATTCCAACCTGTCTGCCATGTTTCATGAGTTTTTGAGCATGTTAAGACCCCCGAAAAGTCCAAAAGGCTGGGGAAAAAAATTATCCTTAGGAAAACAAGAGGGTCCTGCGCACCTTATAGTGCTTGGGCCCTAATTATGCAAATAAAACAAAATAAAGACATCTGTTCTGGCCATACATGTGTTAAATAGAAGAGAACTTAATAGACCCAAACAGAACATCCTATTTTTTTAAAGTAACTTACATGACTACAAACAATATTGGATTATCACCTTCCACAAATACCTAATCTCATACATACATGGTGTAAATTAAGTTTCAGGGCAATCTTTTAAAATTTTTATGTTTGTCAAACTTGTACACAGCTAGAAGTGCTTTCCAGCTCCTGCTCTTTTGCCCTCAGGTTGTACAAGTGCTTTCTTGACAGACATATATCTTCATCTCTTAGGAAGATGAGCACCTGGTGTGAAGTTCTCCTGTAACGAGTGTCATTGGCCACAATCTGCTCCAGCAAGAAACAATTAGCTCATCCCTGTCTTGGGAGCATCATTTTTCACCTCGGTTAAGTCGAATCTGTCACAAAAATGCACTGAAGCTGGTGCAAAATATGAAAAGTAAAAACTTGATGTTTAAACGTGTAACATTACAGCTATTAAAGTCACTTACATATGAAAGGCAAGATAACATGCTGAATAAAGATGTTAATGCTATGACAAATATAATCAGAACTCCTGTTCACTTGTTTACATTTATAATTTAACTACATTAGTTTGATTTAACAACATTGTGCATTTAAGCAAATTTCAATTAATTGCTCACGAGTTTTTAATAAATTTTGTTTTATTCTTTTTTTAATCAACAATAAAAAGAATTTATTAACTGTACATAAACACGTTGTGCAGAAAGCACGTTATCTCTACTGTTTGATAAACCAAAATGTACAGACACATTGAAATTCAATGCAAAATAGAAAATTGATGAAAATGAAGATATTTTAAAAAGGTGGATATAACATTAGCTTCTTGGCATTGGTTCTTAACTAACAACATGTATCTGGGTTCTGACTGATTTCTGGTTCTGATGTTTAAAACTTTAAAAAACAGAAATTCAAATCATGAACAACTAAAAATGTAAAATTACACTCATAAAAAGCTGCTTTTAAATGTTATAAATAACATCTGTACTATGCAGTAAAATACAAAAAGAGCATGTCTGGTCGATGAAGCAGAATGGGTATATCTACTGTAGGTTGAGCGTGAAGATCATGAGTGCCTGTCTCTCGAGTCTCTCCGATGTTTTTCATGATCAGAGTCCCGTCTGTGTTTGTCCCTGTCCCTGTGGTGACTGCTATGATGTCGCTCTTTCCTCCTTTCCCCGTGCCGGTCCTCCCGCGAGTGTTTGCTTTTGTGTCTGTGCCTGCTCGGACTTCGACTCCTGCTGCGACTCCTGCTCCTGCTCTTGCTTCGACTTCGGCTCCTGGCCTTGTGCCTCTCTCGCTCGTAGTGTTGGCTTTTGTGCCTGTACCTTCCATAGTGGTCTCGGTCATCCTTTTTGAAGGGATCAGCCAAGGGTCTGGACTTCCCATCCCACAGCTCTGAACCTGGATCACTCTTGTTCAAGGTTGGCACGTTTAGCATCGAGGAATCGGGAAATCTTGGGGTTGTAAACGACTGTGCTTGTGGTGGAGGCCCAGAAACTGCCTCTGGGACAGCCTGTGGAAAACATGCCGGAGGAAGCACTGTCTGAGCCCAAGGTGGGGCGCGCATTTGATCATTCTGGGGAAACATCATAGGAGGAGGAGGAGGTGGAAGTGGAGGGTAGTTAAAGGGCGGAGGGGCCTGCTGGTGAATGGGTATAAACGGTGCAGGGTTGGATTGGGGTGGAAAGGTGGGCACCGGTCCAGGATGGTAAGCATGGGCAGCTGGTGCGCCGTGATAAGGAGGAAATGTAGCCGGTGGCGGCCCGTGACTTGCAGTATTAAAAGGAGGTGGAGGGCTAAGAAGACGTTGCCTCGATGGCTTGGGACCTTCATTTTTTCCAGACGAGGAAATAGTGGTGATGGTCTGGATATCTTCAACTACTTTAAACTCGGATGATGACAGTGCGGGATCTGTTGCTGATGACGGTTGTGAAGGTGCAGACTGGCTAACTGATGGCTGCTCTGAAGGTGTAGGTGATTGGGTGACTTTTGGTTGTGGTACATCTTTATTCAAAGATGACTGCGACACATCAACAGGTTCTGACGCATCAGTCTTTTTCAAAATGCCAGTGGTGGTCGGTTTTAAACTCTTTGTTGGACTTTCCAAATTTTTGTCCTTGGAAACATCTTCAGTGGTCTCATTAGTGTTATCTTTCGATGCGGCTGATACGGAAGCAAATACGGGAGACGGGTTTACATCTGGGCTGGGCTGTGTGCTTGGTGGTGTAATATCTTTTTTCGCTTCGTTGCTGTCAGGTTCGGTTTTAGGCTGAACTGTGGAAAGACTAGCTAGGAAAGTCTCTGTTGATACATCTCCTGGTTTATCCTTTAAGGATAATACAACTCCACCCTGTGGTTCTTTTTCTTTCCCTTGCGGACTCCTGATCTCCTCTGTTGAGCCAGAAGACTCTTGTTTCGTCTCGACGGATTTGGGATCTTTCTTTTTGATGATGAAACGCTCCAACCTGGGAGTGGTGGGCGTTTTAGGAGTGACACATCCTGAGGTGTCCGTGTCAGAGCTAGATGCCTGACCGAGTGCAACGTTAGTTGTGTTCTTTACTTCATCATCTGCTGGTGTAGCCTTTTTATCGGACGTGGGCTTCGTCAGTACACCAGGGAGGAAACGCAACGAGACGTTTTCCTCATCCTCAATATCTAACTGAGATTCAGTTGCTGCAGGTTTGCTAGGATTTGCGCTGTCCTTTTTCTGTATCCGTCCAAGACTGCTTATGAAGTCTCTTTCCTCATGTTGGGCCACTGCAGCTTTTTGGACAGGCTCTACCTGAGGTTTGTTCTCCACCAAGAAACTTGGAGGTTCACTAGCCTCGCTGGGGAGGAGGACCCCAAAGTCCCTTTTAGGCCTTTGGCGAATGATTAGTCCCAGGAGAAGATTTGGTCGGTTAGTCTCTAAACCTGTCAGAAATTATCATGAAAAAAAAAAGTTTGAGCAAATACAGGTAAATATTGGCTTTGGTTTGGATGAAGAGAATCTCAAACATTTTTAAATGATATGCTATTTTAGCTGGTTTAATTCCTGAGCTGTGTTTGGTATTGAAAAAAAACAATAAGTCAGTAGTCAGGAGAGTTTAAGAGTCATCAGTGCAAAGTTATTACGGTCTTACCTGGACCATCAAATGGAACAATCTGATGTGGGATTTTTTCAGTGGAGCCAAGGGGGATGAGATACATATCTTTAACTTGTTTGCGATTGTTGGCGACGACGCCGTATCGTCTGCGACTGCTGAAATAGGCGTACAGCAAGGTGTACGAGATCTCATCTTCCTCCGTGTCTGGGGTGAAGCGAATTACACATATTTCCTGAGGGATGAGAAACAACAGCAGATCATAAGATGTGGCGTTTCATTATTCATATCAATAACGCACAGCCAGAAAGTCATTGTCACCTTTGTGCCAGAGGCACGGATTTTCTCCACGTAGTCCCAAACCATTTGGGGAGAGATCCTTCCACCAACCTGGATTGTGTCTGGCAGATCCTGAGACATCAACATAACAGAAATTAAAAACTTGCCTTCGATTCGAATGTGCCGAAAGGACCGGTTTCACTTCTAAGGACACCCACCTCGGTTAGGTGGTCCAAAATTCCAGAGACCGGGTAAGCTTTTGTAAGGTAACGAGCCACGGAGGGCATGTCTATATATCCGTGCCATAAGGTTTTTAAACCGGCGAGGAACGCAACTGTGTCTTCCTTATTGCTCGCACTTTCCAACCTGTAAAGAAACAATGGAAATTCCTGAAAGCCATGATAACATAAAACCTTCAGTGTTCTGTCGTAGGGAAATACTTACTTAAGGCCACATATTGTTTGCTTACAGACTGCTAATGAATTTACACTTATTTAAAAAAAAAAAACAAAAACACTTTATAGCATAAAACTCTCATTATGTTTGTTTGTAAACTAACAAGCCAGTCGTAGAAAATTACTCCTAGTCCAATCGTCACCGTGTGACGATTTTCTCATATTCTCAGTAAGCCTCGGTACAGTGCTGTGAAAAAGTATTCACCCCTTCCTGATTTGTCACATTGAAATGATTCATCAAGCTAATTTTAACATTATTCAAAGATAACCTGAGAAAGTGCAAAATGATGTTAAAAATATGATTTCATTTATTAAGGTGAAAAAAAAAAACGCTATGTGAAAAAGTAATCGCCACCTAGGCGACTTGCAATCTAGCGTTTGTGATAACTGGCAATAAATCTTTCACATCACTCTGGAGGAATTTTGGACAGCAATTGTCTTATGTTTTATGTAACATTAAAATTAGTTTGATGATGTAATTTGAGTTTGATTGCAAATTGCAAGTAAAAAATTATCAGGTAAAAAAAGGGGAGAGGGGCAAATAGCTTTTCATAGCACTGTAAATTAACAGTACAATACAACACATTTGTTGCTAGTGCACCTGCAGTATTTGAAGAGTGCATACAAGATAAATTTAATGTGCTGTACTCATCTTTAAACAATGGGCTTCACTCATAATTTTTCATTGACCTCTCGTGACTTTTACCTTGACTCGTAGGCAGGGAAGTTAAGAAGACCTTCTTCCATCGCTCTCAAAGACAAGTCGTCCACCAGTGCTGATGGAGCAACGGGTGGAGATGTGGGCGTGAGCTCATGGCTCTCTCCTTCTGTCACTGTGGACTGTCTTCTAATGACCGTTGTGGCCACTTTGACAGCCTTAGTGGTTGCTTCCTCTACTGGTGGAGCCATTCGGCCTTGAAGGAAGAGAGGGAAAAAAAAGCATTTGAAAAAGTTTGGAAAAAAATTTAAATCGGTGAATGTCAAGATTTTGGAGGTTTAACCACGTTACCTGTGCAGATTTTGCAGTGAAGATCAAAAAGATGAGATTTGTGCAAGCTTGTTGTATCTTTCGCTTTCTTGGGGCTTTCTGCCTTTGATTCTGGTGTTTTTTCCTCAAACTCCTCTACAGCTTTAGGGATAAGATCAGGCTGAAGGAAGAAGGAAGAAATTTCTTAATACAACTTGAACAGACATGAGGCTTGAATATTGCATGTAGAAGAAGTTTATTCAGTCTTACCAAGGCCTCGGGGGCTTTTGCAGGTTCTTGGTTCTCAATTTCAATCTCCCCTTTATGTGTAATTTTGGTGACTGGTCGTCTCTCAACTTCTCGCTGTTCTTTCTCGATCATTTCAATTGTCTGCAGAAGGGATTGACAAAGATAACAAATATCAAAAAATGCTCGGGTATATTACAGATTTTTCACGTGTCTGTATTTGTGTGTTGATTTACATGTCGATTCTCCCGTTGTCGCCAAGCAGCCAGTTCCTTGGAGGCTAGTTCTTCTGCGCTCATCCGAACTAAATCTCGAGGAGGAATCTCTCCCTTGAGAACACGCTTGAATAACACCTGGAAGAGGTTGTGCACTGCTGTTTACTTACGGTCAAATGTCAGGCATAAAATTAGTTTTCGAATATGTTCAAGTTGGACAGAATTATACATCTATTACTGATACAACACACAAGGGGTGAAAAAAGCTCTCACGTTATTCTTCGTGTCTCTGAGATTGAACATAAGGCTTCGGTATTTGTTCTTGTACTTGCTGTCGACGCCTTGGAAGAGCGCGAAAAGCTCTTTTTCTGTACCTCTGGCCAATTCTGCTGGCTTCTCTTTTGAAATCTTTAAGTCTGATTCCTTCAGCCTTTAAGCAAGGAGGCAACAAAAAGAATTAATTATATTAATAACTGATTAAATAAGAGTATGTCACGTTACATTATAAAGCCAAACAGCAACTATTTAGTTCATCGTCATTCTTTAAAACTCCATCAGAATCAAAATAATAATAATAGTAATAACAACTACTATAATCATAGTAATAATGTCGCATAAACACCAAAAAAAATAAAAAATGCTACTACGTTAACAGATCCAATACCTTTTCAGGAGAATGTCCTCTAGTGAGTCGCGCACACTCCTCCTGATCTGTCCGGTGGATGGTTTCTTTGAGCTTGGAACAGAAATTTTAGCCTTTTTCACCTCTTGCCGTACAGCTGACCCTGAGAAAACCACACCAAGCAAGTATTTAACGAATTTAATGAACGCATGTTTTTCATCATATGCAAAGGAAATAAGATTCTTACCAGATTTTAGCGCTGACTCCGCTGATGAGCGTCTCTCTCCCGGGTCCTGGTTTAAAGTAACACAATAAAAATTGCAAAACGCACAACTCGGATGAACAAATAACAAATTCGGGTACAAATTCTGATCTGTGGTAGTGCGCACAATTATGTGGGATATAAATTACCAGAAGCAGCAAAAAACTAATAAATCCCTTACCATCATTATAGGGTTGTGTTTATAAAACAGACTTGTTGGAAATGGAAATCAAAAATCTAAAATGAACGAGAAGAGTCTAACATACTGTACATGGTTACAACTATGCCAAGTACTTGCAGAGTATTGCAAGCTGTCTGGCTTAAACACAAATCTGGGGCTGTACTTTCAGACACCATGAGGAAGGCCTCGTCTCAGCCGTTAGTGCGTGCAACAATTAAAACCTGATTGATTGGGATTTCATTTTACTCGATGGCTCACATTAGCTCGGGGAATACAGCACGTCCCCTACATATGAACGAGTCCCGTCCCGAGAGCTCGTTCGTAAGTCCAATTTGTTCATAAGTCCAACAAACATAGTCTAGGTACTAGGACACTAACATAACAGATTATTTATACAGTACAGTGTTCTTTTAGAATTGTCCATCTTTTCACCTCACACTATTCTCTCAATTATTTTCACTTTTATCTCCATCGTTAGTGCTTGGTGCCTCTTAGCAGCACCAGCATAACTGCCACTGTTTTTACGCTTGCACTTGCAGAGGATGCGCACTACACACACATGACAATGTATGCCAGTCATGTGATCTAACTTCCATGATTGAACATGCACGTAATTGATTGTATCCTACTTTCCTTCCCTGATTCTAGCTTTATATACGACATTTAACACACTGGAACTACCTCTTAACGATTTAACATTATCCTATGCAAATGAGAAACCACGCAATGCCTGAGGGATCAGATATTTTATCCATGTACGTTATTAGGTACTAACCGCACCACACAAACACCGGCTCTCCCGTGCAGAGCCTCCAGACAAATATAAAAACACACCCTGACAGAGAGAACAAAAATAAATAAATCTGAGTGAAACAAATCATAAGCAGGATTGATGTAGATTCAGGAACCGGAGACTTACCTTCCTGAAGGGCCGGATTCCACCAGACGTGACTGCAGCTTCGGGTCCCTGTTTCTGCTCTGGTGCTGGATTGTTGTCCGAGTTCTCACTGTTGCCTTTCACGCTTTCGTTCGCGCAGCATTTGAGGCAGACGAACTCCTGATCGTCTTTTTCCATTTGTTGCACTTTGGCCAGGTCGAGTCCAACACAGTCGCCATGGAACCAGTCATCACAGCGCCCGCAGCCTACCATGAATCTGAAAACACCCTTACTGTTACTCACAGCACCGTCCTGAAGAGCACATCACATTAACTGTATGCTGATTGCTTAAACATCAAAATGTACAGTGTTCTGTGAAATATTTCATTAATGATGCTATAATTTACTGAGCGTGTTATAAAAAATAACTATGACACCATGTGAGATTAAGATCAGGTTATTAATCTGTAGAATGTACCTGTTGTTGTGCGGTTTATTACACAGTCCGCATTGCTTGCTCGAGTCCCATGCGGTCTCACTCTCAGAAGCGGGTGTAGGCTCCCCCTCTGCAGGTCCCTTCTTCACCACGGGAGCATTATCAGGAATGAACAGCTCGGGTTCATCTATCGATACGCTTCTGCTGCTCCTGCTTCTCTGTCTCTGCAGGATCTTTTCAGGTTTTTTGAGTCTGGTTTTTTCCTGTTCTTCTTCCGCTGGGGCGTCCTTCACTGACTGGCTTTGTTTAAGCCCCGCCGGTGAGGGATACTGTGGTTTCTTTCCCGAAGAGGGAGATTTATTCATAACTAGTTTAGTACCAGGACTGGAATCGGACGCCGCCTTTTTATTCACTGGAGGAGAAAGTGGAACAGATGGGCTGACGCTGTGTTTAACGGGATCGCTGGTGGTTTGCTCCTTTTGTGGTTTCAAGGTTTGTTTGGGTTTGGGAGTCAGGGCTGGCCGCTTAAGGCCTACGCTGTTCGGCTTGCCTTTGACTTGTTGCTGATTTTCTTCTGTAGTATTTTGCACTTTTTTATCTTGTGGTTTGTGATGCTTGGACCCTTTGTGTATAACGTCTGCTCTGCTGACAGGCTTGTTTTTGGTTATACTCACAGGCTGCTTGGGTTTCAGGAGCTTTTTAGTGGCGATTTTATCCGTTTTGACATTTTTACTTTCCGATCCGTCGTCGCTCGGCTTTTCGGCATCGTTTTGGACGACAGCTGTGGCGTCCGCGATCACTTCTGTCGCACCGTTGGCATGTTGCACTTCATTCGGATTTACATACGGCCCTAAATCCATGGGCGTTTCGGCTGCTGCGTGTTCGATGACCTGAAGCTCTTCGACGACCTCTGGGGCTGAAAGCACATCAAACGTCTGGGTCTGTCCCATATCGAACCCGTTGCTTTCCGTGGTCACGGCATCGTCCTGGAAGCTCATAGACTCAGAGACAGTGTCTGTAGTGAACGTGGCAGAGGTGTGAGAAGGACCAGGCAACAGTTCAATTTTGTAGCCTCCTACGGTCACTGTTAGACGCCTCAGAACGACCACGGGATTCATCGACGCATCGACTTCATTGGCGTTAAAACGCCGGCTCAGCAATTCTTCGCGTTTCTCCATGCACTTCCCCGATGTTGAGCTGTTACTCGATCCTGGCTCTTCATCGTCCTTACCTCCGGATATCCGGCCAGATTTTTTGCTAAGAGCCTCACTGGACACTCCTCGAAATGGTCCTGGGCGTCTTGCCCGTCCACCTCTACCTCGGCCTCGGGATGAAACAGCTTGACATTAAAAAAAACAAAACAGAAACAAAAAAAAGTCTGAACAATTTGTTTTATGATGATCACAATCTATTCTCTAGTGTATCAAGATTACATACTGAAGAATGAATAAAACTCATACCCAGGCTTTATATTATTATTAAAAAAAAAAAAAAAAAAAAAAAAAAAAGAAGTGTTTACACGCTCTTACAGTTTAAACACAACCCCTATAATTTTCTCCACATCGAGCACCAACTCAGTATATTATTATACCTAAACTCAAGCATCCTTTTAAAACAAGTGCCATTCTGTTTATAAATTTGTTACTGTGCTGCATTTTCACAGTGTATGATGGCTTTAAAAAGAAAATGATTTAGATTTAGTACAAGCAGTTTTTTTTAGAACACAAGATCATAAACTGTTAGAAAGCCAGACTGATAATCCTCTTCTCTTATACTGTATGTACCAGTTTGTTTCCTCTGAGGCTGAGCGGCACCTTTCCTCCTGCCTCTGAGAAACTTGCCCGGAGTCTCGTCCCCACCTGCACTAGTCTGGCTGAAGCCTGAAGAATTCATGTCATGCTCTGAAACAAAGAGAAAAGTTGTTTTTTTGTTTGTTTTGGTTTTTTTTTTTTTTTTTACATTCATAAGTAAATAATGTCTTATTGATGCACCTAGTGAGCCGGAGAGCTGAAAGTTTGCGTCGTCGTTTTCCAAGAGATGGAACTGCGCGCTGGCCGATCCAAACATAGGATCCTTGTCACTGAGCATGTTCTTGAGCGAGTCTCCTGGCAGGCTGTGGCTCGACGCAAACTCATCACTCGCTTCACATTCCAAGTTCTGGCCGAGGAGCAGGGAGTCTTCCAACTGATCACTGGGAATTAAATGGTTAAATGTGCCAACTATATCCATGAATGCTTCCGCTGTTCAGACTGCCCTAAAGAGAGACAAGGAAGAAGAAAAAAAAATAATGATACATTTAATTGAATTCATGTAAATTAACCACGACGTTGCCAAATAATGCAGAAGAGGACAAACAATCTATTCATCATTGAGATCGCAAAGCACGTGGACGTTCCAGTATTTGGGTCACGACATGTTTTGGTTGCCAAATAACCTCAGTCTAACACCAAGACTAAGACTAACAACTGGCAGCTAATTTAATGTAATAACTAGAGAAGTTGCGAAATATAAAATCAATTCAGTTAAGAATTGCAATCGCCACACTGACTCCAAAATTGATTTTTTAATTAACTTTTTTTTGACATTTATAAAAGAGATTAACTGGTCAGTGACCAGAATTGTCTGGTTATCAGCTTCAGAATTAATCGATTATGTACCGAACACAGAAGCTTCCGAGTGGCGCAACTGAAACGCATTTTTTGGTGTTACATTATCAAAAATCGTGTACAAAAATCGTTCAGTCTGTCTTTTTCTCTAGACCCGTCTGTGAACGAGTTTGTCTGAAACCCACTCATTGTGCGTTGTGCTTAATGTAGTTTCAAAACACAAACGCGCAAATTAATCAAAAATAAAATGGGTTAAATTATGTCGCTCAATTCACAAACTCTCTGTTTGGAGGTGTTAAAACATCGATGTCTCTTTATAATCCTACAGGTGGAGATCTATTTAGACATTTCTGTCACATGTGGAAGGAGTGAATTAATTCCAAGTTTGTTCAGAAATAATAATAATTATGGCGGACAACAGAGATACGTGCTTGCTCAGTTAAATGTTAAACTCTTGTATATGAAGTTAGTTTCTATTGTTTAAATGCTGCGCTCAGTTTTTAAGTGAGAAAACTATTATGTTATAAGAAACAGGCTTTTAAAAAAAAAGTTTGACCGTCTCTCCTGGTGAATTTATTATATAATTATATATAAAATAATATCCAGTGTAATCATGCATGTATGTAAGAAATGAGGCACATACATGTCATTATCAGGTTATATCTACATTAGTCAGGAAAAAAAAGAGCACAAGCCACATACTTTATGTACTTTCATATAACACAAGTGGTTTAAACTGATGAGGCAACACAGGGGTTTTGTTCTGAAATGTAAAATAGACTGTGTGTATTTAGTAATGAGAGTCACGTGACCCTCGTGCTGCTCATTGATCAGTCCGAGTGCAGGATGTTTACATTCACCTCAACTAGCTCACCCAGTTTACAATGTTGCTTTACAATCATCCGTGCAGTCTAGATCATAAAAATAAGTCAAGAATGTGCGTTAAAGTCGGTTATTACAACTAAAACGAGCCCCCTCGCGACACAAATTAAACCCAAATTAAATCACGCCCACCCGTGTTCCGGCAAGTCCCGCCTCCTGCGCTAGGATTGGCTAAAAGTTCACGCTCGTAAACAAACCGCAGACTGGACTGTTGATCAGCCAATCACAATCCAAGAGGCGGGATATGATCAGCCAATCCTAGAGCGTTCACTCGGAATGCAGGTAGGAATAAAAAAAATAAAGCAGGTCCGAACTAGCACGCCATGGTAGGCCTGACTAGCCGAGTGTTAGAGAGCTAGCTTGTAGGTTGCTAGGTGATTATTGCACTAGTAAATAGAATGTCTTATTGGTTAAATGAATGTAAACAATATTATAAAGTGCGCTAAGGAAGTCACACACACAGTAAGAAGTTATAGTCACCTCACAGGCCGTGTGTATGTGTGTGTAGCTAAGCTAAAGCAGCTTATTCAAAACAACTCGCGTTTCTAACAGCTCACAGACACACAAGCGTAAGAAACTCACTTTACTGTTCAGCGCCTTCATTCGCCTGAGATGTGAAGACGCGCACTGCTGCCGCTCTCTGCTACAAACATCAACTCGCCCGCAGGCTGGAGATGGACAAGGCCGAGCGGCGCTGGAGCCCGCGTTACCGCCCACCCGCGGCTCAGAGTAACCGCACTGGGGTCTCACTGACACACACACACACTTTAGTGGCGAACAGACCGTGCATGTTGTAAGTGAGCAGTAATTTGAGTCACACTGCTCCCCGCTGTCCACATGCTCACGTGAGATTCAGCAGTAAGTAGCCTCCACTTCCCCTTCCCCTGCAGGACAACACTGTCTCCCATGCAACGCGTGGACCGGCCACTAGAGGGTACCACTGCGCAAAGAGTTTAGCATACCGCCCTCTAGCGGCTCAGGTATGTAAATGAGAGAAAAGTCCACTTAACTTTATTGAGTACGGAGCCTCTCTGGACCATTTGTCTCCATCTAACTCTGTCTACCACATCTTCCTCCGTCACTCCAACCTACTGCATGTCCTTTCTCACCACATCCATAAACCTTCTCTTGGGCTCTCCTCCTCCTCCTGGCGGCTCCGTCCCTAACATCGTTCTCCCTACAGCCCCCCTCATCCCTCCTCTGCACACATCCAAACCGTCAGTAACATTAAAAAACTTGAAAGAATAGAAGATTCATACCCATTAGGAGGATTTGTCTTAACATTTCCTTTGTCATGCCAACCTCCTGCATGTCCTTCCGCACTACATCCATAAACCTCCTCTTGGGTTCTCCTCTTGCCTGGCAGGTCCATATCGACCATTCTCTTCCCAATATACCTTTTCTGCACATGCCCAAACCATCTTAATCTGGCCTCTCTAACTTTGTCCCCAAAGCGTCCTAGGTGTTAAAAACTAATTATACAGTACAATTAAATATCCACAGATAACACTCACTCACCCTCTGTACAGCTTTATTCTTTATCCAGGGTCATGGGGGGAGCAGGATGGATACCACAGCTGGGACAGTGATATTTGTAGGTGATATTTTATTTTATAATAGACAATGTAAACTGGTAATGTATAAAATAAATTTAAAAATCTAGATCTTGCAGTTCAGTCCGGTGTTCCAGTAATCCCATTAAAAGGTAGGTAAAGTAGGTACAGTATAGATGGAACATGTGTTTGCCAACATATTGGGGCACAAGGTGGGAAACACCCTTAGGACTGTGGGAGGAAACCAGAGTACTCGGAGGAAACCCACCAAGCACGGTGAGAACATGCAAACTCCATGCACACAGACCTAAGACTGTAATCGAACCTGCATCCTGGAGGTGTAAGGCGAGAGTGGTAACAACTTAGCCACTGTGTTGTCTCCACAATTACTGTCAAGTAGGCTTTTATTGTAATTTTAAATTTTAACCATGTTGACATACACATACACAGTGAAACGAAATAATGGTCCTCTTGGACCAAGGTGCTAACACAGTACATACAGCATGAATTAACAAAACTAACTAGCTAAGAACTATACAAAAAGAAAAAAAACACAAGACAACATAAAGTGCACTTGTGCAAATGTGCAAACGGTAACAAACACAATGCAATACTATATACCTCACACAGAGCTGAACTGAGGTATATAATAATAAATTGTCCATGAGATGGTGTTGTACTGTAACAGCAGCAAAGAAAACGTTCTTGTGGAAATAGCAGCAGTAAATATTGTGTAAAAATTGCTATATCGGATGTGAGGGCCTGAATGCTTCAGTACTTGTTTCCAGATAGCTGGAGGGTAAAGAGTCAGTCAGAGGGGTGTGGCCGATCAGCCACAATGCTGGTGGATCTGTGGATGCAGCGTGTGGTTTAGATTTCTTCAATAGAGGGAAGAGATACTCCGATGATTTTCTCAGCTGTCCTCACAATCTGCTGTAGGGTCTTGCGGTCCGAGATGGCACAAGTTCCAAACCAGGCAGAGAAGTAATAGTTCCTTTATAGAAAAGGGTGAGAATTGGTGGTGGAAGCTCGGCCCTCCTCAGCGTTCTCAGAGAGAATAGATGCTGCTGGTGTAAAGAGCTGGTTTTGAAGGAGCAGGTGAGCTTCTCTGCCAGGTGGACACCAAGAAAATGGTTCTCCACAGATCTCCACAGAGGAGCCATTGATGCTCAATTAACAGAACAATATATGGTGTTTCATAGATTAAATCTGAACGTCATGAAAATAACAAAGATATGTGTTTTTTTATTATATAAGATGTTTGGGATCATACAAGAAAGGCGATAGTTTAGGATGTGACTTAGTACATTTACATTTATGAATGTAGAATATGTCCATTAAAATATAAAAATTGACAATATATTTAAATGATTTGGAACTATGGCAAAAAAAAATTAAGATAATGATATCCTCAGTCACCCATTGTCTACACCGCTTTATCTTGTATTCAGGGTCACAGCAATCCCAGGAGACTTATGGCACAAGGCAGGGTACAGCCTGGACAGGGTGCCAATCCATCGCAGTGCACACACACACATACACACACTCACACATACACTATGGGCAATTTGTGCAGTGACTTCATACCAGGTATTCACTTTTATAAAATCTTTAACACTGGTAGAATGTCTCTCTCTCTCTCTCTCTCTCTCTCTCTCTCGCTCTCTCTCTCTCTATTGTTGACCTAACTATTAATCCTTACTAATGTGTGCGACATACTTAACCATTTCACTTAGGGCTTGCCATTAAGTTGTTCAGATATGTTTACTTGCCTAATAACCAAATAACTTCTCCAAAGTCAAAAAACAAAAATATTTATAGGAAACTGTTCTTTGACAAGTTAATAACATCTATTATTACAGTAACATTATAATAAAAAAAAGAATGGGTTTCAACAGAAAAGCCACTCTCTAATTAGGTGCTATAAGACCTTACCTTTGAACATTGTTAACATTATAAGCAATCACAGTTGTGGAAATGTAGTATTTGATCCCGTTTTTTTGTCCAAAAATATGCAAGAATCTAATTTGAACAGTCAATATTTGGATGCATCTGCTACTTATGCTCTGTAAAGCTTTTATAATGGCTCTAATCTGACTTGACGATATTGTTCTTGCAAGAACTGTTCCAGAACAGCTGACCTTTGTGTCTTAAAATAACAACTGACTGTTATTGTTACTTAATTACCTAATGCCATATGTGTCAGTTAATACTTTAGGAATCTCAGATATTGTTCTAGAATGTAGAAAAATAAATCCAAACTTGTGTCCAAACATTTAACTGGTATGCTGTAACAAAATCCAAAGTGCATGGAGTTTTCAAGTTGCTTTGGTGGGTTTCCTCCAGGTACTCAGGTTTCCTCCCACAGTCCAAAGACATGCAGATTAGGCTAGTTGCCGTTCCCAAATTGCCCGAAGTGTGTCTTTATTTATTAACATACCATACCTGATGTGGAACCAATGTCTGCATGCCAGATAAGGTGATTTTAGTGTCTTAAATAGAAGTGTGCCCATGTATATTTCACCTGACTGCCTCTCCGGCTACATCACCTAACAACCGAATGTGCACACGGATTTGTCTGACCAGCTATTTCTGGTCTCGCGTTCAGAAGCCTTCTGCCTGATTCCTCTGAAATTCCCTAATTAGCTTTGGGTTCAAGAGCCACAAGCACTTCTCTGGACCACATAACTCTCAGTCCACCAAGTCATGTGTACCCCCTCAGTTGCATCATAAATTGAGGATGCATCTCGTTATTGTAAATGCTGGAGCCCCATCTGTGAGGAGTGGCGGTGAGGGAGATTAATTAGTGAGATTAATTAAAGTTTCACATAAGAACAGTTTTAATCATGCACATGAAACATAGGTTTGAACTTCGTGGAACACTGGAGTGCTAATTTGTATGCCACAGGGTTAATCCTTTAGTGGGGTCTGTATATGTATGTAAATTCTATGCCTCCTACAAGGCAGATCTGGCTATCTCTCAGACGCTAAAGCAACACCACATCATGTGCCATGGGCCTTTGCGACCTTTGGTTGCTTTTCAGGGAACATGCGAGGAGGGTAGACAAACTGACACTCGAATGGAAAAAGGCCCATCGAGGAGCGCTACAGTGTGTGGTGTTGCATTTTCCACCCAGGTTAGACGTTCAGATCACGAGGTTGGGTTGGATGGCGTCAAACATCTGAGGGAAAACTCAAGGTCCTGATTGATCCTTTCAGTCTGCACATTCAACTCCAGCCAGTCTATGAAAGCTAGATGACAGACTGGCTGTGGCTCCCCATCAATTTGCTGAAAGGCTATAAATAAATAAGATGATGAATTGTGGTCCTCGGCCCAAAACTAAATCTATTGGCAGGGCATGAACCACATGCTAGAACCACATGCTAGAGGACAGTCTCTTTGGCTGACGGTAGGTCAGTTGATTATATATATTGTATATTATAATATATGATTATATTATATAATGGTATTGTTATACCACACATGATGGTGGAAGCCCCATCACAAAATCTAGTGATAAGCAGGACCATGGCGATTGGGTATGGACAAAGGATTTTTTTGCTTGCCTATTTGCATACCTGCATGAGGCATTGCATAGAACACAGAGTTTATTTGCCTGGGCAAGTGGTCGAGTTTTAATATTGGGAAAGCAGTGAACTTGGGTAACTATACATTTCTTGACCAGAGGGCACGGGAAACAACTGGCGTGATGTCGCACATATTAATGAACTCTTTGGGCAGGAAGACTTTGCCAGGTACACCCTGGACAGGGTGGCAATCCATCTCAGGGCACACACATATACACACACCCATTCACACACTACAGGCAATTTGGAAATGACAATTAGCCTAATCTGTAGGTCTTTGAACTGTGCAAGGAAACCGGAGTACCCGGAGGAAACACACCAAGCACAGGGTGAACATGCAAACTCCATGCACACAGAGATAGGAATTGAACATGGCCAGGAATCGAACCCAGAACCTGGAGGTGCAAGTTGACAGTGCTAACCACTAGTAGATGCATATAAATTGAAAAATATAGAAACGTAAAAATTTCATGTCCGCCCACCATTATTTTGTTAGGGATCATAAAGACTGGATTTAGATTAATGAAAAATTTAGTTTGGTCCAGCTTTACCTTTTTCCAGTGCGATGGGTGCATCATGCATAGACTCTACAAGTACAAGACTCTGGAAGCAGTGTTATGATCAGTGGGTCAATTGGTCAGGTCTACCATGCTCTTCTCTCCAAATTCTCATGTGATGTGTCTGCCAATCTCACCATTAGACCCAATCCCTTCCACAGTGCTCCAGGTCATTTTACAAGACCTTGTTCCCTTCATCACAACAATCGTCAGCCATTCCATATCATCTGGTCATGTTCCTGCTCCCTTTAAGAAGGCAAGCCTTATTCCCATCCTCAAGAAACCCTGCATGGATCCAGCAGACATCAGCAACTATCGCAAGGTATCACTTCACTCTTTTCTTTCTAAAATTCTTGAAAGGACTGTTTACAATTTCCTGCCTCTTTATATCTCGCAGAACAACCTCAATGATCCTAACCTGTTAGATCTTGTGTCATTTTTCCCCTTACATTGCTAACCTTACTCGCTCTTGTCGATTTCTTCTTTACAACCTGTATATATTCACCAAGAGTTAACTATAAGGTTATATCAAGTTTGTCAACAACCTTGAAAAGACAAATGAGCAGAACCTACTGTATATGGAGACATTGCACATACCGGCAATGTTGGAAATCCCATAGCTTTCAGAAACAGATTTAGTGATCTGTCGAGAGAAAAGTTTACAAAAACCTTATGTTTTGAAAAGCAAAGCAGGTGCAAATCGAATACAGCTCAAGAGCCAGGTAACATAATTCCTGTGATTAAGTACAGTGGTGGTAGCTTCATGCAGTTATTTTTCACCAGGAGGAACTGGGGGATTTAGATTAATGCAAGGATATAAATGGAACCATATATAAGAAAAAATTATTGTGTAGTGTCTGTTTCAGTCAGTCGGATATCTGTGTTAAGGTTGAAAATTTATGGTGCAATATACTGTACAGTATGTCCCACGAGCATTTTTGACAAATATAAACGTTTAAGAAGGGACAATAACTGTGCATTGTTCAAAAGAAGTTAAGAACAACATGGAAGGCTTTCAGAGGAACCACATATCACATATCCTACACACCAAGTTTCAACATTGATTTCCTTATTGAGTTTTCTTTTGGACTTTTGTGTGTGTGTGTTTCCTCCCTCAGTTCTCGATCCGGTTAGCTGTTGGTTTAACTTTACAAGGTCAATGACTTGGTTCTTTGCTTTCTCTATTATATCTTCTTTGCTTTCCCTATGGTGAGTTTCACAAATGCTTTCCTCAGTTCTTCTTGTATTTTGTTGTTTTCCTGTTTTGGGCTTGTCCAGGTTCTCAGCAGTGTCAACTTCCATGAATTCAACTTCATTTGGCTTTAGTTTGCTTTTATTTGCCTTTTCAAGGCAATGCTATTGTGCGATACATCTTACATTCAGCGTTTGAACGTCACACTGAAACTTTGCAATACTTGTATTTTCTCCCTGCTCTCCCACACGCTCAACTCTTTCAATCTCTATGGTGGGGCCAAGGATACAGAAATAAACATGTCTCTGCAGGGGTGTTAGAACTATTTTTGAGTTTTGAGTATTTTGGGGTACTGAACTTTTTCTGGATGGACTGCTCGCCAAAAGCAGTCACAGTGCACTTGTTTTACACCTACAGTATATATACAGTATATATTGCTGAAAGATGGACAAAGTGGATTAAGAAGTAAAAAAAAATGTTTGTCTTTTCTCAAAGTTAATTAAAATAAATTCCTCAGCCAGAGGAGGCAAAATGTGTGTCTGTGTGTATGTATATACACTCACCTAAAGGATTATTAGGAACACCATACTAATACGGTGTTTGACCCCCTTTCGCCTTCAGAACTGCCTTAATTCTATGTGGCATTGATTCAACAAGATGCTGAAAGCATTCTTTAGAAACGTTGGCCCATATTGATAGGACAGCATCTTGCAGTTCATGGAGATTTGTGGGATGCACATCCATGGCACGAAGCTCCCGTTCCACCACATCCCAAAGATGCTCTATTGGGTTGAGATCTGGTGACTGTGGGGGCCATTTTAGTACAGTGAACTCATTGTCATGTTCAAGAAACCAATTTGAAATGATTCGAGCTTTGTGACATGGTGCATTATCCTGCTGGAAGTAGCTATCAGAGGATGGGTACATGGTGGTCATAAAGGGATGGACATGGTCAGAAACAATGCTCAGGTAGGCCATGGCATTTAAATGATGCCCAATTGGCACTAAGGGGCCTAAAGTGTGCCAAGAAAAGATCCCCCACACCATTACACCACCACCAGCAGCCTGCACAGTGGTAACAAGGCATGATGGATCCATGTTCTCATTCTGTTTACGCCAAATTCTGACTCTGCCATTCGAATGTCTCAACAGAAATCGAGACTCATCAGACCAGGCAACATTTTTCCAGTCTTCAACTGTCTAATTTTGGTTAGCTCGTGCAAATTGTAGCCTCTTTTTCCTATTTGTAGTGGAGATGAGAGGTACCCGGTGGGGTCTTCTGCTGTTGTAGCCCATCCGCCTCAAGGTTGTGCATGTTGTGGCTGCATACCTCGGTTGTAACGAGTGGTTATTTCAGTCAAAGTTGCTCTTCTATCAGCTTGAATCGGTCGGCCCATTCTCCTCTGACCTCTAGCATCAACAAGGCATTTTCGCCCACAGGACTTCCGCATACTGGATGTTTTTCCCTTTTCACACCATTCCTTGTAAACCCTAGAAATGGTTGTGCGTGAAAATCCCAGTAACTGAGCAGATTGTGAAATACTCCGAACGGCCTTGTCTGGCACCAACAACCATGCCACACTCAAAATTGCTTAAATCACATTTCTTTCCCATTCTGACATTCAGTTTGGAGTTCAGGAGATTGTCTTGACCAGGACCACACCCCTTAATGCATTGAAGCAACTGCCATGTGATTGGTTGATTAGATAATTGCATTAATGAGAAATTGAACAGGTGTTCCTAATAATCCTTTAGGTGAGTGTATATATACAGTATATATAGTGATGTAAAATATATATATATAATTTCATGATATTATGCATTAATACTGAAGACATCCAACCTATAAAAGAACATGTGTGGAAGTGTGTAGTAAACATGAAAAACAAACACCCAAAATGTGTTTTAAATTTCAGATTGTGCAAAGTAGCTACATATAGCTTCGATTACATTCTCTCATTAAATTCATGAGGTAGTCACATGGAATGGTTTTCAATTTACATGTTTGCCTTGTCGAGGAGTAATTTATGAAATTTCTTAATGTGTTTTAGACCATCAGTTGTCTTGTACAGAAAAAGGGTGGGTACAGAACCCACCCTTTCTCTGTACAAGACACTTACTACTACTACATAAATAGGGAAGTAGGGAGAAAAGACAGTCCATCATTACTTACTAAAAATAAAGGTCAGTTAATCCAGAGGACCATCCGAGACAAGAAAGACCAAGAGCTACCTCTGCTGCAGAGGATACGTTTATTAGAATGACCAGACCATAAATGCTTCATGCAGTTCATACTTCATAAAACATGTAACAAAATTGTATTTCATAAAACCCATGCAAATCATGCAAACCAAATGTAAATAATTTTTAACAGCTTTTAGGTAGGAAAACATCCAATTATTTAAATCCCACTGTAACCATATAGAAGGGAGAAACAGATAAGAAATAAGCATTAAGGGAAATATTTTGCTTGCTAAAGCCTTTAATTTTTGAATTCTATAAATTGATAGTTTGCTGTATTGAGAATTAAGAACTGATGAAATAGACTGCTCTGGTTTATGAATATATATAATGAAACATCATAAGTGTAAAGGGAAAGCTTGTGTTCTACAACAATGCGCTTTAATACCAGAAATTAATGTGTTAGCTGTAATCAACTCAGCCAAAGGTTCAATACCACCAGGTAAGATAGGACAACTCTGTCGCTTCCCATGTTTTAGTTATTTATTGTTTTGCTGTTTTATCATAGTTGTCATTAGCTTTAGCGTTATTTTCTGGCCCTGATCCTAGTGTTCATGTTCATGCATGTATCTCGTGTTTGTTTAAATTAAACTCCTTACTAAACAACAATCCACACTTGTATCCTGCCTTTCCTCCATACGTGACATCCTATAAAAGAGATGATGTACAACATTTAATTGTACCCAGTATAATGACAATAAATATATTCCTATTTTTATATGCACACCAAACAGCCATGCTGGACAACCTGCCAAAAAGAGTCATTGCTGGTCACGATAGAAAGGCACCAGAACACCCAGTGCATCAGAAACCCCAGCACACCTCTGATGTCTTGTAGAGTCATGCCTGAGGAGCCAGAGCTGCAGAGGCAGCACAAGGAGAACCTGCACAATAGTGGGCATAATATTTTGCTATGTAATTTTATGGCTGATCGATGTAAAGGGAACCGCCGAAAGACAAAGAGAAGAAGAAGAATCGATGTAACCGGCTAGTCCGGTCAAACAATTTATTTGTTTCTGATTGGACAAGGCAGGGGCATTCCATGAGTGACACAGCCTGACTCGGACTCACTGCATGTTGGAAATGCTTAAACTGTTGGATGTCAACATTCAATTTCTTCAATGCGAACCAGATGGAGAACGGGCAGCAATTTTGAAATGTTACATTTGACAATTGTTGAGTCAGCAAATGGATTAGGAGGAATGAAGCCTCTCAATGAACTGCACCAGCGACTGAAGAAAATTATTTATTATTTTTTTTTTTTTAAGCAGAGATTTAAAATCAGAACACATTAAACAACGAAGAAGAAGTAATACATATTGTAGGTTGTTTAATATTAGC
This sequence comes from Clarias macrocephalus, assembly GCA_011419295.1. Lineage (NCBI taxonomy): Eukaryota > Metazoa > Chordata > Actinopteri > Siluriformes > Clariidae > Clarias > Clarias macrocephalus. Next base: position 45,053 of record JAAGKR010001518.1, on the reverse strand, counting down.
TGGCTAAATTATTTAATAATCGTGATTTCATACTTTGGATGTCTTCAGTATTAATGGCCAATGTTAAAAATAATACAAACAATAAAGAAAAAACACTGAAGAATTAGGTGTGTCCAAACATATGACTGGTACTATTCATGCATACACACAAACAGATCAGCCATAACATTATGATAACTCTCCTTATACTGAGTAGGTTCCCCTTTGCCACCTAAACAGTAATAATCTATGGCTTCTGACACCTTTCTACTGGCCCCAGTGTTAACCTGTTCCTCAATTTGAGCTAAAGTAGCTCTTCTGGATCAGACTACATGGGCCAGCCTTCACTCCCCATTTGCATCAGTGAGACTTGGCCACCTATGTTACCACCTGTCGCCAATTCACCAGTTTTCCTTCCTTGAATCACTTTTGGTATGTCCTGATCACTGCAGCCGTGTGAACATCCGAAGAGCTGCTGGAGTTGCTCTAATCCAGCTGTCTAGACATCACAATTTGGATCTTGTCAAAGTCGCTACATTCTAAATATCTCGTACAATGGTGGCTGGAAATGGGTGGGATATACAGTATTAGGCAGCAAATTAACGTTTTTTGCTTAAGTTGATGTGTTGGAAGCAGATAAAAGCGTGGGCAAGCGTAAAGATTTGAATGACTTTGACACGGGCCAAATTGTGATGGCTAGACGATTGGGTTCGAGCAAATCCAAAACTGCAGCTCTTGTGTGATGTTCCTGGTCTGTAATTGTCAGGACATACCAAACGTGATCAAAGGAAGGAAAATCAGTAAACCGGTGACGGGGTTGGTGTCAGAACCCACAATGCATCACTGTTATGGTGGAAAAATGGGGGACCTACTCAATAATAGGCAGGCGATTATATATCGGTCAAAACATGATATTGGTGCTAAAAAGTGTCTCACCTAGGTGAAAAGTAAATTTTCAGATAGGATCATATAATACCATTCTTCATAATATTGTACTTAATGCTTTTCTCCTCCTGATCCATGCTTGTTTTTTTTTTTGTTTTTTTTTTTGGATATGCATAGATATTTATATTTGCATCACATGAAAAGAAGCACATTTGCAAAATACAATTACATGCCCTTTTACGTAGTGTCCATCTTCTTTGTCGTTCGTTCGGCTGTTCCCTTTCAGGGGTCGCCACAGCGAATCATCTGCCTCCATGTAACCCTATCCCCTGCATCCTCGTCTCTTACCCCAACTAACTTCATGTCCTCTCACTCACTATATCCATAAATCCTCTTTGGTCTTCCTCTAGACCTCCTGCCTGACAGTTCCAACCTCACAATCCTTCTACCAACATGCTCACATCTCTCCTCTGAACACGTCCAAACCACCTCAATCTGGCCTCTCTGACTTTATCTCCAAAATATTTACTATGGCTTGTTCCTCTGATTAACTCATTCTTGATCCTATCCAGCCTTGTCACGCCCAAAGATAACCTCAACATCTTCAGCTCTGCTACCTCCACCTCTGCGTCCTGTCTTTTCTTTAGTGCTATTGTCTCTAAGCTGTAGAGCATCACTGGCCTCACCACTGTCTTCTACACCTTTCCTTTCATTCCATGTCTGTAACGTTTTTGAATTCAAATCTTTCAATTATCTTAATTGTCATTCAGGTGAAACATTCATCTTCAAACTTTCTGAATTTCGATTTCACATGGACAGACATGAACTTGAAAAGGTGTATTATCCTAAAAGGCTAATGTTTTCAGATATTGCGACATGAATTTGACATGGTTACAGACACTATAGATTGTTTTAGGAGGAAAATCCTTAGTTTTTGCACATGACATATTTTTATTCATTCGTATGCTTCTAGAAGCTTACACCAATTTTAGTACCTCAGTACCAACCTTTAGTATACTCATTAAGGAAACAGTAATTATTTGCATTTTAAATTGCTATTGTTTGAAGGGAAACAGTATAATGCATTTTTGGGCACATATAAAATCTTTTCTACGAAACGGCTAAAGTTAGCAACTTGAAACGTTTAGGGAAGCAACATCCCTTCCATGATGTTCCAGAAACTAGCTTCTTCGGCGTGCACATTTTCTGCATTATTACTATTAATAATATAGTAGTATGTGTGTGGGAGACACCACTACCCATTATAGTACTTTAAATGACTTATTTATTATTTATTATTATCCAGTAAAATCATGAAGTCGTGTCTCCGACTTCCACTCAACGCCGTTTCTCCTTCTCTCTCTCTCTCTCTCTCTCAATCTGACGTCACTTCCTGCAGTCGCGAGCTAGAGAAGATGGCGGCTATTGTGGATAGAGCGGAGGGAGGTGGAGGGTCCATCGATTCCGACTCGGTTTCGCCGAGGTTGCCCTCTCCACCGCCGGATCAGCCTCACCAAAACAACCCGCTCCTCGGTCTTCCCATCGTGGCCATCGAGACCATTTTAAACTTCCTGTCTTACGATGAAATCAGCCTGCTGCGTCTGGTGAGCTAACTACAACCAAAACAAAGGCTAGGAAAAAAGCTGTAGTGTGTACTTCTGTACTAAGCAGTGTGCATGGCGTTAACGCTGGCGTCCTGTTTGCACATACTGTGTAGTGTGGAAGTGCGCACTATCCTGCTCAGTGTGTGTATTAACCAGAATAGAGAAGAAAAACACACACACACACACCCTGTCAGTGTGTTTATTGACACCTTTATTATTAAAATACTTTTACTTTCTTTTAAGACATAAGGAATTAAGTTAAAAAGTAGTAATCATACATACATGTTCTTCTTACATCATTTGTTCTGGATATAAATCCATTAACTGGTCACTATGATCATCTCCGTGTGTGCATTGCAAGTCAGAGACTTCAAGTTGATAGCGAAGCTATTAGACAGTGGTTACCACCTCCAGTGTATGGGTTCGATTCCCGCTTCTATATGCGTGGAGTTTGCATGTTCTCCGTGGGTTCTCTCCAGGTACTCCGGTTTCCTCCCACAGCCCTAAGACACACGGATTAAGCTAACTGGTGTTTCCAAATTGCCCATAGTCTGTGAATAAGTGTTTGAGACAATGGATTAGCAGCCCATCCAGGGTGTACCCTGCTTCGTGCCCAAAGTCTCCTGGGATAGGCTTCAGGCCCTCTGTGACTCTGTACACAGGATACAAAGTGCTATAGACAATGAGTGAGTGAATGATTCATCTGTCTTCAAAATGTGTGAAGGGCCCTATTGTTTTCCTTAGGATAATTTTTTCCACCATTTGGGGCTTTTGGGGGCGTCTTAAAATGCTCTAAAACTCTTGAACATTGGCAGACAGGTTTTGATACACTACTCCTAGGGAGTTTATACGATCACCACCAAACCGGGCCTATGTGATCTAAAGACATTGAGGATCCAAAATTGTGGAGGGATTTATGATTTCTCAAATGGGTCAGTCGTGACAATGTCTCAGACTTATGCTGAGAAGTGGTTAATATATTTCTGTGTGACATTGAGCGACGTGACCCTGAGCGACATCACATTGAGATGCTTTTTTTTCCAGCGTCTGCGGCTTTTTGGAGGTCTTAACATAAAATTCCGACTCTTCTACGACCATACACATCACAGGTGTTACACACACACACTCGCGTCTCTCACACACACACTTGCATCTCTCTCACACACACACCAAATGTTATCACTCGCGCATTCACCCACAAACAAGCTCACACACCACGCACACAAACGCATTCACTTGTCACACACACTAACACACCCGCACGTCTCACACACACAAATACACTAATACTCACATGTCGCACACACCAACAGACACTAACGCACTCTACAAATACTTAGGGCCCAAGCTGACATCTGCCCTATATTGTGTGTGAAATTGTAGTGTACCTGGGCAGCAATGGCTTTTTGGAGGGTCTTAACACGCTCAAAAAACACCCAGGTCGTGTGGTGTGCCAAGGAGGCAATGATGCAAGGGGCTTGGGCCATTAGGATGCCCGAGAGTCTGGGCACTGGGCATCGTGCAGGAGATTTTGCTGCATAGCTCATACACACTCGGGACATTTCTAGACCTCACTGAGCTGAACAGTTTTCAATATCCATGTCATGTCTACTCAAAAAGAAGTCAGTTATTTTGGGTTGTTTTCCCTTCTAGGGAATTTATACCATCGCCAGCAAACGGGGACCATATGATCTCAAGACATTGAGGATGCAAAATGTTGATGATTTTTGCAAAAAAAATTCTGGAGGTCATGATGTGCTCAAAAAACACATAGGGTGCATTGTGTGCCCGGGTGGCTTGTCGTTGCTTGTAACGATATTTACACTTTGAGTCTATTTGCGCTCGCTGTGTCCGCATGCGTTTTCTCAGGGTTCACTGTTTTTCTCCCACCATGTCCGTGCACACATTCGAGGTATTTTTTGTTGTTGTTGTTGTGTAAATGGGTGTGAGAAAATTATCCACACTCAGCGTTTCTGTTCAAGGCTACCATCTCCCTAGTCACAGCTGTGACCGTATTGCAACGGTTCATTGAGCAAAATAATGAGCGAAAACCGGTGCCCCACTTTTGGTTTGCTTGAACGAAGAGCAGTGATTCGTGTTTGGTGGTCTGAGGGTGTACACAGTGCCCTGAACAATGGAAGAACAAAAGCAGATGTGTTTGGGAGTGCATCTGTTAAAAAAAAAAAAAAAGTCCTTTACTCTCAGTAAGGACTTTCTGGTGATGAGACATGGACTTTCCATCTGACTTTCACCTGTCTGGTCCCCTGAAAGCACTCCTTTTAGGGTGAATATTCACTTGTGATGAAAAAGTGACGACAGCAGTGCATTCGTGGCTTGCAGCTCAGCCTAAAAGCAAGGAGATTGTCAAAAAAAAAAACATCTATTTTCCTAAAAGTTAGAAACTCTACAGCTAGAGTGCGGATAATGTTTGAATTGTAATTTTGTAATTGTAAAATTGTAACCCTTGTAATTGTGTTTGGGTGCATGGTGCACTGAGAGAATGATTAGCATCCCATCCCGGATGTGTTCCTACCTCATCAGATCCACTGTGACCTCCAACGGGATAAAGCAGCTACCGAAAATGAATGAAATTAACTAATATGTTTGTTCTTATTTCATACCACTTGGATATTATTCCATGTAGTGAAGACTAGAGATGCCGTTTGAAATTTGATCAAATCAGATGCTGTGAACCCGGGATGATAGAATATGTGGCCTGTGAACACAAGACGTAAATGATCTTTCTCCCATTAATATTTATGAATATACACAGAATAAAACACATACATTGTGTATACAGAGTATAAATGTGTAAAGCAGATGTATAAAAGTAAAATTATTGTTGTGAAACTACATCATTTGTATTAGAATTATTTCAGAAGAATAATTTATGCTTCTTTTTTTTGCAACTCTTCTTCACTCATATATTTTAATGATATCTAGTTACATGAAGACATGCAGATTAAGCTGATTAGTGTGTGTGTGTGTGTGTGTGTGTGTGTGTGTGTGTGTGTGTGTGTGTGTGTGTGTGTGTGTGTACACACACATCTAGGGTGTGTCACGTCTAGTGCCCCGGGTCCCCTGATAGCCTCCAGGCCTTCCGGAACCCTGTTTACACAATTATTTTTGCCATATTTATCACGATAAACGAATTGTTTCAAATAAATAAAGACTTGAATAATCATTTAAACATCCAGCTGTTAAAATATGACATATTTTTTGAGATTTTCTGAGGTAAAATAAGATGAATACAGCTTATGTAGCTTATCGTACACTCTCTGGCAGACATTGTGTACTGAGTGGGGTTTTGCTTGTAAAGTAACATTGTAACGTGGAACCATGCATATTGTTGGATTTTACATCATTATTATTATTATGGTGTTGTACTGATGTACAGTGGAACCTTGGATTACGAGCATAATTTGTTCCGGAAGCGGGCTCGTATTCCAAAAAAAAATCGAATTTTCCCATAAGAAATAATAAAAACTCAAATTTTTCATTCCACAGCCCCCAAAAATTTATACATAAAAATAATTAGTACAATATATAAGGTAAAAATAAAACAAACCAACCTGCACTTTACCTTTAAAAAAAGGTCAAAATAAATCCCGACAGATAAGTGTTTATGCGCGCAGGCACTGTGTGTGTGTGTTGATGCATTAACGGAAGGACTGTTTTATCAGAAAAATTAGCAAGGAACATCGCTAATGACACTCACGTCAGCGCATACTAACGGAATCACTGCTGTAAAGTAAAAAAAAACCCAGCACTTTACCTTTGGCTCATTTGTGATCATGTGACACTCGGTATCAAAATAAGAGGCGCATGCATGACACTCGGTACTCCTAATCCAAGACTTTCGCTCAGTTTCCAAGTCTAAATTTATTGTGAAACACTCGCAAACCGCAGTACTCGCAATCTGAGGTTCCACTGTACTTTTATGATGTTACTGTTATGAATGTCGTCTGCGAGCCTCTCTGGTGGGCTTCACAAAGGTTTTGCATTCAAGTGTTCAGTTGTACCTGTGGATTTAATTTCAACATCAGTACAGGATTATTTTATGGGGGGGGTTTAAAAATCCAGCTGTTTGTTCGAATGCCAATCAAGTCAAACTGGGATTTTTGATTGCACAGAATAACGGTTATGAGAGTAAAAACTAGCTTTATTTCTCTTTATAATCCTCTGCTACACTAAGGCACTTATGCCAGTGTTTAACAAGTGCTTGAACACCAACAAGGTTTTCTCAGTACGTCGGAGCCCTGATCACATCTGAATCGCCTTTTAATGGTCCAAACGTGTAGCAATGGCTTGGATCGAGGTGGCAATAACTCCCAGCTCCTGTATGTTTCTGTCCCACAGACTGATATGCTCAACAAGTTATCTCCCAGTTTTCATGGATCAGCCATTCACAGGAATCACGTTTGCACCATTCAGATGTTTATTGCAGTCTCATCACCGTACTTGTGCTTGAAGTCTCAGTAAATGTAATCAGTTTTACTCCTTCATTCATAAGAAATTTCAGCACAAGTCTCAGTTTGACGCGTGCACAGGCTTTTTGTTGTAGCCATTCAGCTTTTCATTGCTTTCCTCCGGCAGAACGCATAATTTTCCAAGTGCGTGATATTCATTAAATTTGTTTTTGAGTAATTTTTTTATTATAGACCCCTGTATATAAAACATTGACTTGTTTATATATAAGCTTGTTTACAGTATAACTGTCATGTTTCATTAAAACTCCCATCAAAATCTTGCAATTATACAAGGACCAAGTATTCTGTCTGAACCCGTTGTTGTCTTTTTAGGTATGTAAGCGCATGGACATGATTTGTCAACGTATGCTTAACCAAGGTTTCCTCAAAGTGGAGCGTTATCACAGCCTCTGTCAAAGACAAGTCAAAGCCCAGCTGCCTAGGTGAGATTGAACTTTCAGATAACAGCACTGATTTCTGTACATTTTTCAGGCAGAGGATGGAAACAAAAAAATGTCATTTAAATTATCTGTGGGATCAGCTTCCAGGTGTCAGTCATTCATCTCTCAGTTAGTTATCAAGATCAACAGACCCAAGCAGTAGTACAGACTTGAGTTTTCAGACATCTTAGTGAAGATATCACATTGCAGTAAAACATGACATACAGTATCAATGAGCCCAGCCGTTTAAAAACAACAGACATTAGGTGGTGTGACGTTAATGATCTTCTCTGTCGTGACTCTTAGGCGGGAATCGGAGAGGAGGAACCACTCTCTGGCTCGCCATGCAGACATCTTAGCTGCAGTGGAAACGCGTTTATCCCTGCTCAATATGACCTTCATGAAATACGTGGACTCCAATCTCTGCTGCTTCATACCTGGCAAGGTATAAAGTTATTTACTTACTTTTATTATTCAGTGATTTAAAGTGACTTTAAATTTTTCTGAGGCAAATGTGATGTGATTTAACACGCTTTTATAGATTTAGCGATCACCTTCAACATCTTAGGGATTCTTATGACACTCATCCTTGAGTGATGCATGTAGAAAAAAAAAAGTTTATCTATAGATTAAACCAACAAAGAATTTGTTCTGCATTGTGCTGTTGCATGTCAGAAGTGACACTACTGAATCAGACACTACTGAATTCAGGCCGACGCACAGCATTGGTTTAAGGTAGGTATAGAAAGGGTGATTGTATCTAAACTCAGCATATCGTTTCACTAAAGTTTGCTTTCTAATTGCCACCATTGAGTCCTCTCAAAGCAGCTCGGAGTGACGAGGGATGATGTGGTAGACAGAGTTAGATGGAGATAGATGGTCCGCTGTGGTGAACCCTAACAGGAGCAGCCGGAAGAAGTAGTATGAGAAAATATGTATGAATCAAAATGATCCGCTTGTCCCGGATGCAAGCCGAGGGTGACGGTGGCAAGGAAAAACTCCCTGAGATGGCAACAGGAAGAAACCCTGAGAGGAACCGGACTCAACAGGGAAGCCATCAGGGATTGTTTTGTAGTCATACTGAGTGTTAGGAGGCTGGAGGTTCAGTATAAAAGGAGAGGTGTTTAGGTTAATATGGTCTGCTTGGGATGCGTGTGGTGATGTTGACAAGATCTCCAACCAGAAGCAGAGCACCGGGATGAGTCATAGGGGGATCTGAAACACTGGCAGCTCAGGAGTACCATGTGCAGCTCAATAGAGAGATGAAGAGAAAAGAAAGAAATAACAGTTGAGTATGGTCACGGTCACATGTATAAGGTTCATGTATGTTTTGTGCAATCAGGGACTGCAGCAGGACTAACTATGACCGCATAAGTAAAATGGAGTACCTGAATGACACTCCGGTTTCTATAATAAAACCGCCAAACCAAAGCTATTCCTTACTAAAAGGCATGTGAGCGCTAGCTAGAAGTTAATCAAAAAGTTTTCCTAAAGGACTTTCAGACCATGAAAAACTAAATCGTCTAATCTGAAGACACAGTTTTCCCATGCCTGTGTGGAGAAAATCAGGCAATGCACGTCTCCTCATTAATACATGCCTTGCAGCATCACGGTGTGTATTTCAACAAGACTATGAAAGGAGAATGGATGCAGAAAAAATAAAGAGCAATCCAGAATGGAAACTTGCTCGAGATTTCGGGCTGGGTCGACGGTTTACATTTCAACAACACAAAGCCATGAGCCCAGAACAAATCTGTGAGAATCCTGGACCGGCCCAGTCCAGCATCTGGGAGACCTGAAAATGGCTGTGCGCTGCGAGCCTGCCCATCAAACCTGTTTGAGATTGAATGATTCTGCTAAGAAGAATGAAAGGAACTTCCAGAAGAAAGGTGTGCCAAGTTTATAGCATCATTCACAGGCAGGCTTGAGACTGCCATTCCTGCCAAAAGTGCTTCAACCAAGTACAGAATAGTAATGAAAGGATAAGGATATTTCAGTCTTTGTTATAAATCAACAAAACATTCTGAACCCCTGTTTTTGCTTTGTCATTGTGTGAAGTATTGTGTGCAGAACGATGAGAAAGAAAAGGATTTGAGTAAATTTTAATAAGATGTAAAAGTGTGAAATGATACAAAATGTGGAAAACTTAAAAGGGATTGAACATGGTTTAGTATTATTTAGTATTATATTATGACTAGAATTGGTCTGAAAATTTGGAATCTTCTATGTTTTTTTTTTTTTTCTAGTTAGCTTTTTTAGCTAATGTCCATCTAATTAGTCCAAGTCAAGACAAGTCAAGTAGGTTTTTATTGTCACTTCAACCATATACAGTTAGTACACAGTAAAACAAAACAACATACAACATACTGTGCTATATACAACATAAATGTATAACATAATTTAACAGAAAGCTAACTAGCTAACTAAGAAATCTAATTAGCTGGCTAGCTGAGACAAGACATATTGACATAGTATAAATTAACAAAAAAAAAACTAACTATAACAGGGAACTATCAAAGGTTTTTTATTTTATTTTATTATTATTTTTTTTTTTTTACAAAAGAGACCACATAAAGTGCACGTGCAAATGTGCAAACAAGAGTGAAGCACCATTTTGGCTCCGGATCGGCCGCTGCGTGCTACTGCCTCGTCGCCATCTTGGATCCAAGGATTAAGATTTTAACCAATTAGCATCAGGTCGCCAGGCTACTTGTGTCCTCATTCATGCACTTATCCGATCAGATCATTTTTTCATCAAATCATGGAGATAAAAGGCAAAGCATTACTTAATGTTCCGGATGGAATACTCTAGTCTAGCCCATCTGGCACCAACAAACACGCCTCAGTCATAGTCACAGAGATGATGTATTTCTCTCTGTTCCAATGTTTCATTTGAAGATTAAAGCTCTTGGATTGCTTCATGTGCAGGATATGTACCTCATGATCAATATTTAGACAAAGCCTGGTTGTCCCTCAGGGAGAGTTCCTTATTGTAGCCTGTCATTGTAATACCTGAATTTGGCCACTAGATGGTGCACCTATTCCAGTACAGAATAATTTAGACAAACAGTACACAATCACACAATGACTTTTTATTTTTTTTAGTTTAGTTATTGTTCCAAATACCACAGTGAGAATGGTTTTCTATAGATGGCTGATTACTGATATGGTGAAAATAGTTTTGAGGAATAATCTTGAAATTAGAGAAAATTTTAGAAGGAAAAAAAGTAAGAGGAATTGGACTGATGTTGACAAAGGATACATTAAGTCACAAATATAAAAGGTTACAATATGTACGTATAATGTTAAATATAATTATAGTATCTATCGTATAGAAGAATTATTCACAGTAATGGCTGATGGGTAATTCAAAGTAATATACTACAGTACTACAGTACCGTTTAATTCCCAATATTCCCCAAATTCCATTCTGTGCAGTGTGCATCATACAATTAGAAGAACATGAATCCTCTACAATTAACAGAACCACGTTTTCTGTTTCTTACAGGTGATCGATGAAATTTACAGAGTCCTGCGCTACGTGAACTCTACCCGCGCACCACAGAGGGCTCATGAGGTGCTTCAAGAGCTGCGGGACATCTCATCTATGGCCATGGAGTACTTTGATGAGAAGATTGTCCCCATCCTCAAGAAGAAGCTCCCAGGTGCTGACCTGTCCGGCCGTCTTATAGGGTCTGCACCAGGTAGGAGGCACATACTCTTACTCTTCCTATAGATGACAGGATTACAGCACTGCAACTAGTGGAAGACTGTAGATAAGGGTTTCAGAGTGGCTTCTTAACGGTTAATGTTTTAGTGAAAGTGACCTGGTCCTTGTATTCAAGTCAGCCATAGTGCTTGTGTTCAGCACGTAGCTCTCGTAAATATTAAGCGAGCAAATATCACACAGTAAAACACTTAACGGATAAGGAAATGGCCTTGACCTTGAGCTTATCTTAAGGCATCCAGTTTCCTCAATTAAATCGAGTTAATAAAATGCACTGAATGTAAAAATGAAATATATTAACCCCTCCTGCACCCCGTATTTCCTCAGTGGCCGGGCCGTCTAGCTCTCTAAGCACCATGACGCTGCTGGCCAAGAACGCGCCCTCACGGTCCGAGATGACCAAGGTGCAACAGCAGGTGAAGGTGAACGGCGCGTCCATGACGGCGCTAAGGCGCGAGATGCAGGAGGTCCGCGTCAAGCAGCTCGAGCAGCAGAAGCAGCTGCAGGACCAGGAGCAGAAGCTGCTGGAACAGACGCAGGTCATTGGCGAGCAGAACGCGCGCCTCGCCGAGCTCGAGCACAAGCTGCGCGAACTCATGGAGAGCGCTGTGGGTGCCAGCGCCACCCAGGCCCTGCCCACTACCTCCTCGACTTCGTCATCCGCTGGCGCCGTAGCCGTACCATCCACTTCCCCGGTCAGCCTGGGCACGATAGCGGCGAGGATAGCCGAGGAAGGCGGCACCCCTCTGAAGCGCCGCCGCAAGAATTCAGACCTACCACGTCACTCCAAGCGCCTGCGTAGCAAGAAGTAAAGGGATGTCTTTTAGGTTTTATGGCTTGCGGCTTGCTACAATTACGTTTTTTTTTTTTTTTTTTTCCCCACAATCCGTTTCCTTTGCACCAGAAACGTGGACGGAGCTTTGAATTTTCCGTGTTTTACGCAAATTTAAGCTATTGTGTCCCCCTCGTATCATATACACTAATCTGCCTGAAGGCTCTTGGTGTAATGGCTTTAGGTGCTGCTGTTGTTGTATGACATCGATCCTGAAATTCATGGCGAAAGGAAGAACAATAAGATGTAATTAAGCATTTCCTGCCGAGTCAAGTACTTCTTTTGATGAATACGCAGGAGGTGAAAAAACCAGCATGTATGTAACACGTACACTGGCTGCAACATTTACGTTTAATCTGTCGCCCCATATACAAGTACGGCCAAAATTCTGAGAATCTAATTTAAATGACAAATGTCCAGACGAAATCACTAATGTTGTAATGCCATGTTGTAGCTACCCTTATTTTTGTGATGGAATAGTTGCTTACTAAATAGAGCCGTCAGTGCAATAAGACTTGTCGGGAAGCCTCGTCAAGTGATTACTGTCTGATTTATTTCGCAGGAGTAAACGGACACACCCGCTACTCCTGTCTAGCTACATTTCTGTGTTATTCCATTCCCTCAATCTTTCACATAGCTTTCACTTCGCTACATGCTGTTTAATTCTGTTAGAGTGTTGAAGGAAAAGAACAGTACCACATCGGGAGCAAGAATAATGAAAATCCACGCTGTTTGCGTAGAATGATGTATTATTTAACATTATCATGTTGCAAGCAAAAGTGTGTGTCTTGCATTTATATTAATCGAAGCCGTTTAGTACTGGTCATGTGATGCTAAAGCCCTAAATGTGTTTTTTTTTTCAATATATAAACAAAACGATAAAATAGCACACATTCCCTGACAGATAGAAATGCAGTTTTTTTCCCCCTTCCTAAGCAGCCTGACTAACTACGTTGACTCACTTCCCTTGGAACTGTAAGGTTTTTATCCACTCATAACTCTACAAAGCTATTTAGTCATCATCCTTATCGTTTGAGATACAGTGTTAACCGTGATAAGCATGTATTGTAAATATCTGACTTTTTTTTTTATTTTTTATTTTTTTTAAGTTTCCTAAAATATGACTGAAATGTCTACCCTGACTTATATATATATATTTAAAAAAAAAAGTGTCTTGCAGTTTAACCAGCAGGGGGCGTTTCATTTCAACTTGAAGGAAAAAAACATGGTTTGGAAGTGAGCAAAATTTCAGAGTAGAAAAACACTGCAACTACACTTCAAATGATTTTTTTGGGCCATATTAGTGGATAAAAGACAAGCGTAGTTTGTTACATTGATATTTAAAACAGGACGCATTAGCATTGTTCGAGTTAAAAAGACTTTTCAATTTCAAGCCCTTCACTTTGTCTACTTGAAAAGTAGAAGAAAAAAGAAAAGAGTTTCCCGATATAGTTGCCTCAAAACTCTTAGTTTATTCCTAAGCACCAAGCAATTTGGTAAAAGTTAATCCTCAGACTTAATACTGCTTCAGCCTGATGTGATTTGATCCGATGAAACCTAAACCCAGATGTCATACCTGCAGCATCCTTTACTTTCCCGAAACCTTGCTTTAGAATCGCATGTACAGTATGTTTTAAAATATAAACAGGGCACACAGAAATACTTTATAACTCATGGCTTAATGCAAGACTGTCATTTTAGAAAAAGAAAAAGTCTGTATTGTAAACATGTACTTCGAAGAGAGGACTGGATTATTTTATGTATGTAATGATGGGAAATGAATCTTGTACATTCATTGCCTGATTGTGGCAGAAAGGAGGCGTTTTGTTGCACATATTACTGTTAAAACAATGTACAAATCAATCATATTAAATCACCTTAAGGCAGAGTCATGTGTGTGTCAGTGATGAGTTTTCATTCGCTTCTGTGTTTTCTTGTAGAAAAAAAATCTGGTTGGTGAAACCAGTGATGATCTAGTTGTAAAAACACACAAGCAAATATAATTTTCAAACACAACCATCTGGAAGGTTTACAGAGAATCGGGTGGAAAACGAGAAAATATCCAGTGAGCAGCAGTTCTCTGGGTGAACATGCAGCGACTGGTTCACACCGATAGAAAAGTAACGGTAACTCAAATAACAAAAGCCGAGGTTTGCTGAAGAACCTCTCTGAATTTAACACCTTGTTGAACCTGTATGTAGATGGGCTACAGAAGCAGAAGACCACACCAGGTGCCGCTCCTACCAGCTAAGAATAGTAAACTGAGGCTATAGTTCACATGGGCTCATCAAAATCGGACAATGGATGAATGGAAAAAACGTTGCCTGGTTTGAGGAGTCTCGATTTCCGCTGTGACATTCAGGTGGTAGGGGTCAAAATTTGGAGTAAAAGAAAAAAAGCATGGATCCATCCTGTCTTCTATTAGTGGTTCAGGGTCCTAATGGTGGTGTAATAGTGTAGGTAATGTTTTCTTGGCACACCTTGCACCCCTCAGGACCAAATGAGCATCGTTCAAACGCTACATCCTACATGAATATTGCTGCTGACCATGTCCACTGGAAAACATGCCACGTCACAAAACTAAAATCATCTCAAACTGGTTCCAGTGTAGGATGCAGTGCCGGTCCCAAGCCCGGATACACTCACTACACTCACCAGATCTCAATCCAATAGAGCACCTTTGGGAGGTGATGGAAGGGGAGATTCGCATCATTGATGCGCATCCGATAAATCTGCTATCTAACAATGTGGTGCATTTGTCAAAACGGACCGAAATCTCTTAAGGAAAATTTCCAGATCCTTCTTTCTTGAATCTATGCCAAGAATAAGTAAAGGAGCTCTGCAGCCAAAAGAGGGTCCAACCCGGAAGCAAGGGGCTTGTTAGTGTTTGACATTGTCCTTTTAAAAGAAAATTTCCACACCATGAGCCTAGATACAGTTATGTATGTTAAGGAATTCCCTAATGAAAAAATGCTTCTTTTCATGATACCCACATTTGCCATCTTGCACGGGTCCAGTATGATGATGTTGGTCTTTCAGCTGCTCCTGGCAAGGGGTCACCAGTGCCCACAGACAGTTCCAGTATAGAAGTTTGGTGTGAGCGAGTTGATACCATTGTGAATTTTAGAAACTTTCAGAATAGCAATTCTGCAATTTAATGCAATTTTAAGATCTTAAGAAATTACATTTCCAAACAAATGAAATTAAGTATTAAATAGTCTTCAATTAGACTTTAGAAGGTCTTATAGGCTGCTAATATTCTTAAACTGAATGGTGATTTTTTTTTTCAGTTAAGTTCAATTTTATTCATCTAGCGTTTAACAATCAAGCAAAGAAACATTACAGTAATATTCAAAAAAATATTTAGCTTTAGCGTGATGCTGAGCTAGCGTAAAACATACCCGCGCCGTGAATGTAAACGCAATCAAATGTGGTTGTAGGAAAGCAAATATTGACACACTTGTAAAAGCTGACTGTACATTAAACCAAGTCTGTGGCCTACAATGAGGACATATACAGTACAGGGTAGTTACGATTTATCATAGATGTAAAAAGCACATCTACATTTTTCTTACCTGTGAATTATCATGCTTTCTTTTTTTTTTTTTGTTAAAACTGCATTTTGATCAACACTGAAATTTTAAATGATTCAAATAAATTTAATTACGTAGATTGCATTAAAGAAATTGGAATAAATGTTTTACTGCGACAGGCTGCGAATTGCCTAAAGGTACAAATTTCTATGTAACAACATTGACAGCAACCTTATTTCCCCTCACGTCTCTTCCAACCACTCCAGTGTACTAATCACTGGCCTGAACATCTGTCACCATCTGTACCTGTTCCTCACTGGTTCATGCCTTACTGTAGGTTAGATGGCTTTTAATGTTTGAATGATTCATAGGTCATCGTCTGACAACAAACAAAAAGCATTCCTCAGAATCGACTCGGGTACAGGGACTGCGCCTTCATGCAGCCTGGAGAACTGTTCTTCAAGACTGATGGGAGCAAAAGATGAAGAAATGAGAGGTGACACAAGACTTGAGTTGCACAGTACTGTACATAAAATGGCAAATGTGATTAAGCAATCTGCTTAGTGTTACTCCATGCTCTTGCTTTTACACCACTGATTATAGGTTGTGAGTATAAGTTAATGACGGCATGTTAAAAATTAACAAAACACTGGCAAACTTTTTTGTTTCTTCAAAGTAACGTAAACGTAAAAGCTTCTATTCAGTTGCAATGTAGGAAATATCTCAAATTACATAACACAAACAAATATTTTTAAGCTTGCTATAGAATCCATATAGGAAAACAGGCTTCTTAATATTTGACTGAAAGGTAGAACGTGGCTTGCTACTATATTTGCTTTGTAAAATTCAGCTTCTCTGACGTCAAGCCGGCTAGCAAAATGAACAGAAGGCTTTATTTGAGTACAAGCTTTGTACATCCCTTGTGCACCTGAAGCATTGGATTTCACACTGGGTATATTGTTCCTTTATGTGTCAATAGAAGTCTTTTTCACAAAATCAACTTTCATCCATTCATCTCATTCAGTAAGCATTCATCCTGGTTAAGGTTGCAGTGAAAAGTTTGGAACACTTGGCACAGAAACCCCGCCAGGGTTTAATCATACGTTATTCCATTGCACTGCACAATGCGCAGTATGATTTTATGAAAAGTTTTTCATGTTGATATTTGACTGTTCTGTAGTTGAACTGAGAGCTGGTAAGAAATAAGTAAATATACAATACTGTTCCAAACGGTATAATAATCTCTGTAAGATGACAAAATATCACACGCATAATTGGATCCATTATTCATTTCTCACTTTTTTTTACTCCCACTTAAGGGATATTTCCGTATGAAAGCATGTCACTGTTTGCAGTAAAGTTTGCCACTAAGAGTGGTGTGAAACACCTTTATACTTCTTTGTGTACATGTAAATGCATGTGGAGACTTTGCAAAAACAAAAGAACTCGCACATGATGCAAGGTTTGCAGTAAACGCCTCCATTATGCACTGATCTCTCAAAGCCACATTGAATGTCTATAGGTGTCAGATTTCAGTCTGTCATTGACTGCAAAGGATTTTCATCCAAAAACATTAAAGATGGTCCATGTGTTTGTAATTATCCCATTATTTATGAGACCTCCCAAAATGTGTGTGTGTATGAAAATAGCTGTAATTTATGAATGGTTAATCATCTCCAATAAATTTAAGTATGCTTTTGTCCTTTACATGTACATGTACCGGGCAGGGCAGGCAAGTTGCCCTCTGTGGGTGAAAAATAAATAATTGCCAGAGAAAGAGAGTGAGTTACAGTAGGTATGCTAACAGTTACATTATCCATAAGGTGAACTTTTTAGTTATTTAGTTCTTATATTTTTTTATTTGTTTGTTTTTGGCCTGTACTATGGATATAGCTGTAGTATTCTCATTTATTCTAGAGAAGAACTATATCTCTGTTTTTGTTCATCTTAATTTGCATTAGTCTATCCACTGATGATAGACAGTTCGCTTATATTTTGCTCATTCTTTTTATCTACATATATAATAAAACTGTAAAGCTGGTGTGTCAATGCATCGAAGATATTTGAGAAGAAATTATATGGGGGAATGAGTAATAGAGCACATAAAGATGTTTTTTGGAAGTCTGTCTGTTTGTTTGTTTGTACACGCATCACGTGAAAACTACTGAACAAATTTTAATGGGGTTTACAGGTTTATTTTTGGCCGAGCTTGAGGTAACATGTAGGCTTTGTTTCACGGCAATCAGTCCATGAGAAGAGAAGATATGGTACTTTGAAAAAGCACTCTTATATCATAAAAAATCTACTTTGAAAAATTTATTAGTTGTTCTCAAAATTCAGCATTTACATCTAGTATCTTATATATATTTGTTATATAAAACAAAATTTGATTTGATGTACTGTACATATATAAGATACTAGATGTATCTTCATCATCTATTTTGAAGTCATCCACAGATGTACTGTATCACAGGCATTTCTCACTGAATTTATCAGCAGCACAAACCGGTATGTCAGGCTGAGCTTATAGTTCAAAGCATTTTATAGATTGATGTAACTAAACCATGAAAGGGTAAGCAAAAACGAGTATGTCAGGCCAAGCTCATGGCTACCGAAACCCCAGATCAGACTGTGACACATCTATAGCACCAGCACGTATGAGAGGCAAAAGTAACAGCTGCTAAATCATTGGAGCAGCGTGAGGAGTGGGAGCGAGTTGACCACACACTCAATTCGCAGGTAATGGTAACATGCGGCCTTCAGGATCTGCACGTGGGATCCAGCCTGTTTTGATCTCTGGCCAACCACCACCCAGCTCCTGTTTTAACTCACACCCTCATCTCGAAAACCATTTCCCACCCCCCTCCCCCAGTAGCTACACCCCACTATCTTTCCTCAATGAATCCTGGCCTTTCACTGCAGACTTCCTGCCCCTATGCACCATCAGGGCCCTCTTACAGACTCAACAAGCCTATAACCACCATCACCGTGGAGGACATGAGAAGGGAATTCAGTCGCCTACGCCCAGGCAAGGCTGCAGGTCTTCGACCTCAGGGTACTTAAAGGATGTGCCACTCAGCTGTGTGTCATTTTTCATCACATATTTAACCTAAGCCTGAACATCATGAGTGTCCCAGTTCTCTGGAAAAAGTTTTAGAAAAGTCTAACCACCCATGCACACACAGTGACTACAGATCAGCGGCCTTGATCTCACAGGTTATGAAGGCAATGGAGAGGCTGGTACTGGAGTAGCTCCGTTCAATAGTCGAACCATCACTGGACCACTTGCAGTTCGCTTATCAGCCTCACTTCGATGTGGAGGACGCCATCAGCTTCCTGCTGCTCAGAGCTTACACTTATCTTAAGGAGTGCTTTTAACACCCTAAGACCAGCCTTACTCAGCAATAAGCTGCTGGACATGTGGGTGGAGACTACACTTTTGATCTGGATAACCAACTATCTCACAGGTCGACCCCAATATGTGAAGCTGCTAAACACAATGTCAGACACCATAGTGAGCAGCACAGGGGTTCCTCATGGTACGGTCCTGCCTCCTTTTCTGTTCACGTTCTTTATGTCTGCATTCTGATACTGCTCACAGTCCTGCCACCTGCAGAGGTTATCAGATGACTCTGCCATTGTGGGCTGGACAGACAAAACCACCTGCAACTAAAGGACAAAGGAACAGTTGTTTGATTTTGGGAAGCGGAAAACTTTCATGGCTCCGATCAACATCATGGAGGCTTAGGTGGAGATTGTGAAAAGCGACAAATTTTTAGGTGTACACATGGACAATTAGCTAGACAGGTCCAAAAACACTGATGCACTGTATAAGAACGGTCAGAAGTGTATTTTCTCAAGAGAATTAGCTAGGAGAGCTAAAACAAAGGTCAATAGAAACTATAGGTGCACTATCCTTCCCTGCAATTTGTATGCCTGGGTTATTCAATATCATGTGCAATATAATATGACAATATCATGTGCAACATCATTTAACAATATCATGTGCACTTATTACCCACCATTACTGCCATATAAATTCTACATCAGTATCTGGTTTCTGCTACGTTATTGTCGTTATTTCGTCTAGTTTGTGGATTTTTAAAAAAATATTTAGTTTTATTTATTTATTACTTCAAAACATGTACTGTATTAGGGGGGAAATCTTATCTTATATTGTATCTATCTATCTTTTTACTTTAAGACCCGACAGGGGTGGAATCTGATGGGCTTTTTAAAAATTCGTTTTATTTATTTCGCTGCTGTAGCTTATCCACGTAACGTGTAATGCGTCATGCGTATTGAGGTGCTTTTCTGCTCCCCACGGTTACAAAGAGTACTTATTTGAATGAGCACTTCCGGTCAGCTTAAAAAAAAAAAAAAAAAAAAAAGGTCATTCTAATCTCTTTTGAATGTCTTTCACTGACACGATGGTTTAGCCTCACAGGAAAGCACTTGTTTAAATAAATAAATAAATAAATCGCACTGCTGTGTGTGTGAAGGTGATTAATTATACAATATGGTGTTCGCCCACATCGCTTTCACACAGCGTATCGCGGACGTTGTGTGGCGCACGACACAAATACATGAAAGATGACTTTACAACCCTTTTATTTGATTGTGATTGGACGCTTCGTCATGTTGTGAAAGGAACATTGTATCCTGATTGGCTGGTGGAAAACATCTCCAGTTTAGTCCAGCCCTAAATGAAGCTCCGCCCACGGGATGTAGCCCGACTCGGCCATTTCACTCCAGGCAGATGTTCTAACTGTTCTCTAAGAGGAAAAGAGGAAACAAAGCGACAAGAGTTATAAATTAATATTTGGTTAAGTTAAAGCACAGGCCGGGGAATATGGGGAACCGGGTGCCGCGTCAGGATTACGAATGGGTTTATACAGACCAGCCACATGCCGACAGGAGGAAAAAGATTCTCGGTGAGCACTTCTACATTTCATTTGAGCTTTTCTACCATATTTGCAGTACGGTTGAACGGTAGAGATCTAGAAGTTTATGGAAGAAATTGCGTACTAGCACTGCACGTGCAGTAGTTTGAACGGTTTTAACGAATTTCCTGTGTAACATAAACCTTGTGTCACCCTGATAATTCAACTTTTACAGCCGGCTTATGTTATAAACAGAGGCTGTGGGTGTTATAAGTGAATCTTTAGAGCTCGGAGGTCTAAAGCCCACTCGTCACATGACATACCGTTATGTCAATACGTGTAGCTCATGCGGCTAACAGGAAAGCTAACGTCCTGAAATGGAAGTGCCACTCCCTGAACCCACCACACACACCGACACACACACTGCCACATCAGGCTGGTGAACATTACTGTAACCTAGACCCTGGTTCTCATCTCACCCTTCAGTCAGCTTAGCAAGAACTGGGTGTACGAGCGTGCAACATTTATAGGCCTAAAAAAACGTTATGAACTACCGATACGATATTATCACGATACCCAGGTGTTACCCCGATTTTATAAATACTGTATCTCGATTCGATATTACACCCCTCCCCCCGATATTCTTACAATGTTTAAACCTTTAAAAAAGGTTATTGAATAATTAAATGTAGCCAGTACCTTATAACAGTAGCTTTCTTATTAAAAAAAAAAAAGCATGTGCAATATTTAAACAATACAAACTAACTTAAAATAAGTGCTACAATTGAGCAGCACGTATCTCTTTCATCTACCGTAAATGTTATTTCTCAACAAATCTTTTCACAATTCACTCCTACCATAGAATTGTTTATATTTTAGGCTGATTGGCTGTCACTTAAATTAAATTGAAAACCAGCCAATTCTAGTCACATGCTGATCGACCAGCCCATATGTATTAACGCGGTTGGAGTCAGTGTGGCAATATTTGAATGACCACAAAAAAGGATCATAGTTCATAACTGAATCCCCCCCACCACCACCACATGCAGTATTCACGAAAAATACTGTTTGTTACTCATACAGTTGTACATATTCGTATTTGCAATAATTTGTACTTGCTTGAGAAAAGTAGTTTAACTAAAATTCCTAAAACTACAGCTACACAAAATTCCTTGCCCTCAAGTAGCTTCTTTAAGTAAAGTTTACTTGCGTGACTCATTGTTGACCCAAGTTTTGTTTAAATACTTTAACCATTAACCCCTGACTAAAATGTATGATGGCTCAACTAATAATCAGAAAGTTGAGGTTTCCCATGGTTAACCCTCTCATGACTGATCCTGCGCTCTACTTAAACTTTCGAACAACTCCGGTATTTGAAGAATTTCTCTACTGTAAGAATACACACTATTTGTCAAAAATTTGAACATGTATTCTAATTCCATGCTCTTTTCTTGATTCTTTTTCTTTTCTTTCTACATTATAAAAGGCAAGACAAAATATACAATAACCTCATTTGAATAAGTTTGCAGATGACGTCTTGGTGCAGCTTGGTGTTCAGAAAAAATTTCTCATCCTGAACAACACAAAAACTTACACTTTCAGTCAAAAGTTTGGACACACTAATTTTGTGATCTTTTCCGATTTTTTTTTTCTACATTGTAAAACATTGCTCACAGCATCCAAAATATGCAATAATCAAGTTGAACAGTTGATGCCGAGATGTCTCTTATGAGATGATTTATGATTCATAACTGCTCTAATCTAAGATTAATTGTTACTTGGTGATTTCTGAGGCTGGTAACTCTAAATGAACTTCTCCGCTGCAGCAAAGATAAGTTTTGGTCTTGCTTTCCTGGAATGGTCTTCATGCGTGTTGTCATGCAGTTTCATGGGTTGATGGGTTTTGAAATTGCACTTGACGATACTGTTCTTGCAAGAACTGTTCCAGAACAGCTGACCTTTGTGTCTTAAAATAACAACTGACTGTTGTTATTACTTAATTACCTCGTGTCAGTTGATACTTAACAGCTGATCTTCGTCTTTTAACGACAAAAGACAGTTGTTATTTTGTTACATATGGAATTAGATAATTAAGTGTTATTTCATATTTTGGAAAAAATCCAGTATTGTTCTAGAATGTTGAAAATAAATCCAAACGTATGTCCAGGCTTTAGACTGGCATTGTATACAGAGGGGCCCAAAAATGTATACACTTTAGCAGTTATCTGTGCCCTTTTTTTAAATTCTAATTGAATTATGGCAGCAATCTGTAGTATCATGTTTACTCTAAAGGTGGTCGAACCATCGCTGATACCATCATGTGACCCTCAGAAGAGACGGATATATTTTTCCTGTTGAAGTGCATACATTTTTTGGGGGTCCCTTTAAGACAAAAGAAGGCTTGTTGTTATTCCTCCTCTAGTGGTGGTTTTGTTTTCCACTTATGACTAGAGCCATTGACTCAGAAGAGATGCGATATCTCTACATTGTGTTTTCATTGTTGTTGTGTTAAATGTGTCTTATCTTATCTTTACTAACCAGACCAGAGCTGATACATACAATAAAAATCTACAGTGGTTTCTCTTTTCTAATGAGCTGAGTCCAATTTATGCAAACAAGAAGCATCAACAGAACAGTTGCTACAAAAGTTGCTACAATAATTTCTGTAAAAGATGTAAATGATACTATGACATTGTAAAACTAAATTTTTAGGTTTTCTGCACTACCTTTTGACTGGTTGGGTCCACCCATTGAAATACTTTTTTTAGTCTGCATGTGGACGGCATTCTGCTTGTTAACAGTAAGGGTAAATTTTAGGAAGAGCAGTATGCTTGGAGGCAAAGCCTTGTGTAAGACAATTTCAGAAGCATGTGACGGCAGCATTAGTGCAGCCTTTCTAGTCATTTGATTAGATGTCCAAAATCATATTAAAAATAATTTGCAATTAGATAGATAAGCCGTTTAGGCTTTTGTTGTTGTAGTTAGTGTTATATTTGTCCTGTTTCTTTACACTGACTGCTAAATTAATGAAACCTTTTACACAAGTGTAAGAATCAAGCCTAAACATCTGTTTAAGGACAGAGATGCCTGAGCTAAAGTTGAGTAAGAGATTTGACCCTGCAACCAGCCAGTTGACATGAAGCTGTAGTCTTATTGTGACCTATTCAATACCCAGTGTCAGGACCTTTTGTCCTGATATAAAGTAGGAGCAATTATCCCCCAGGCTATTTAATTTCAAGTTGACATAATATGCACTCATTGTGCAGTGATGGGCTATTTAGTTCTACCAAGGCTGCTGTGGATAAACACTTGTACTGCATGAATATTTCATGCTTTTCATGTCACTACACCTTTGTGCAGTCAGGAATGAAACTGAAAGAGCAGGCTGACTTTTTTTAAGTTAAAGGGGCAGTGTCTGCCTGCTTAAGGTTCTTTACTAATGACTGGTTTTAGGTTCCAACCCTACGGCTGTCTTTGACCTATTAATCAGGTCATCAGCTGCTCTAGATGTTTGTATTACACTCAGCTTTATTTGTAAGTCAATTTGAGTGCCATGAGAGCTGTGAGAAATGGAATGAAACAAGAACTATTTAAGTGCACAGATGAACAGATAAGCTTTAAACATTACAAGCATTCAGCCCAATATTATCTTGTATGTGACAAGGCATGCTTATTTAAAATGTTAGACATCTTTTTGCTTGCTGCAGACAGTTTAGTGTTAGGTTTTGTACAATCAAATCAGTTTAACGAAGAAGGTGTTCAGAGGAGGAAAAACGGAGTGTAAAGGGAACGTTAAGAACTGCTCAGGCTTGTGGAGGCCGTGACACGTTTTTTCAGTCAGGACTTGCCCGGTATAAATCAAATAATGCTCAGGAAGTTACCTCACCTTTACCATAGATCATGTGGTGAGCACGTCATGTAGTTTAGTCTCATGTCCATATATTTATTAAATGTGCAAAGCCAAAGCAATGCAGCTAACATCTAAAAAAAAAAAAAAAAAAAAAAGTGTATATGCATTTACAATAAATAAAATGCATTTACAGTAAATAAAAATGTATGTACAGGGATGAAAGTGATTAATGTATTGCAGAAGGTGCAGTAGGAAGTAAGGATTATACGTGCAAACATTCTGCAGTGGATAGACATGCCAAGAAGATCACATGCTCAACTTATGTACATGTGAGTTTCTGTATGATACAGTATAAATATGAATGGAATGTACAATGTGCAATGATGGACATAAATTATGATGCAAAAGCAGAGCAGACTGCAATGACAGAACAGTAGTGTATTCGTCAACATTATATGATCAGCTGTTTAGTGTAGCAACAGCCACAGAAAAAAAGGTATTTTTCAGTGTGTTTGTGCGGGCGCTGAGGCAATCGCCTTCCTGATGGGGAAAAGGGTGAATAGTCCATGATTAGGGTCAGAGGTGTGCTTGATCTCGCCTCCCACCCTTTACAGACAGTGTTTCTAAGGTAATGTACTGTAAGGTAATATGGTGTATTTTTATTTATTTTCACTTCTTGTTAATGCATTGTTAGAAACGAAAAAAAAAAAGGGTACATTTAGATTAAAATGGGTACATTCATTAAAATGCTAGTTCTGTGCCAGTCATTGTTATTAAAAACTGCCATTAACATCCCTGGGCTTTCAGAGTGCACAGAGGACCTGATTAGTTCACGGCTAAAAGGCTTTCCCTGACAACCTTAAGTCTTCAAACCAGACTAATAAGTCGGTTCTTAGCAGCTGTTCTTTTGCTGCATTTCCTCTTGTCGCTGCGTAGCCAGAGATAAGAAAAACATGAAAATTTTATTAGTTCTCTAGTGTGAAGTGTGACTACCAGTCTGAAGTCAAATCTATGCTGATGATGTCTTTGTTTCTTTTTGTAGCCAAATATCCAGAGATAAAATCTCTCATGGGACCTGACCCAAGGCTAAAATGGATTGTCTGCATGATGGTAGCCATCCAGTTCCTGGCCTTTTACCTCGTGAAGGATTTGGATTGGAAGTGGGTCCTGTTTTGGACTTACGCGTTCAGCAGTTGCATAAACCACTCCATTACTTTAGCCATACACGAAATCTCCCATAACACGGCATTCGGCAACAACCACGCGAAATGGAATCGCTGGTTCGCCATCTTTGCCAACCTGCCGTTCGGACTGCCATACTCTGCCTCGTTCAAGCGCTACCACCTCGACCACCACCGCTATTTAGGTGGGGATGGTGTGGACGTGGACATCCCGACCAACTTTGAGGGATGGTTCTTCTGCACTCGCCTTCGCAAATTCATTTGGATTATCCTTCAGCCGCTGTTCTATGCAATTCGGCCTCTGTGCATCAACCCAAAACCCATTACTCAGTTGGAGGTCATTAACGTAGTCATACAGTTTACATTCAACATTCTCGTCTACTGGATGTTGGGCGCCAAGCCTTTGTTTTACATGATGGCTGGCTCCATGTTGGGAATGGGCCTTCATCCCATCTCTGGACATTTCATTGCTGAGCATTACATGTTCCTCAAGGGCCATGAGACCTATTCTTACTATGGATCGCTGAATCTGCTCACCTTCAATGTAGGCTACCACAACGAGCACCATGACTTCCCCAGCATCCCAGGACGAAGGCTTCCTCTGGTAAGATAATCAGTTCTGATTTTAATATGAAATGTATTTTTGTCCTATACATAGTAAGGTGCTGTAGCTAGTGAAATCTGATGAGTCTATTAAAAAAATACATTAAAATGAATCCACCCTCTTAATAACATGTAGCTTTAAAGTGCTTAACATTAATTTACTCGACCTGAATGAAATTCAGATTTTAATATTTACACAAAATATATTTGTATAATCCAAGGAATTGATTTGCCTACATGAAAAACCTGATGCATTTTCAGAAAACATTCAATGACACCACTGCATATCTATTAATACATAATTAAGGATTGCTTTAAAAAAAAAAAAAAAAAGCAAGAAATAAATCTCTTTCTGGTTTTGACGTTATGATATAATTTTTGTCCCAAAAAGGTGAAGAAAATGGCGCCGGAGTATTACGATGATCTGCCGTGTTACACATCATGGTTGCGAGTCCTCTATGACTTCATCATGGACGACGAGCTAAGTCCATACTCGCGTGTGAAGAGGAAGCTGAAGGGAGACCTCAAGTTGGAGTGAGCGGGTTCTTCTTGACCAAAAATGATCGCCGAGCCTCAGACATGCACACACGCCCCCACCTACTAACCCTTTCAGTAACACAGTTAGGGACTAAGTTGTGTGTGTGAGTGAACAAAAGACTGGCTATATTTTGTGTGTGCTTGTAATTGAGAGAATGGTATTTTTATCTGAATCATTTCAAAACATGTCTTCAAAGTCTGTTGTGGAAAATGGGATCCATTTTCCTTTGTGCTTGGGTTTTCACATGCTGCAGCTTTGTTGTACACATTTATGTTTGTCTAGGAATTTTCAAAGTCACTGCACATTTTAAATTTTTGCGTGATTTTTTTTGTCTGTTTGTTTGTTTTCCTTCACTTTAACAGTTTTTTAAAAAAAAAATCTTAAAAATAAAACCTTGATACTGTTAACATAATTCCATAGTCTGAAAAAAACAAAAGACCAAAACAAATCTGATCAGAATTGGCTTGTAGCAGAAACTTCTTCTGCAACCTGACCCACCTTGATGGAACTGTTGATGTTTGCTACCAGGAAGTGACCATGTCCCGCTTTATCTTATTATGTCTGTGCATTTTAATTGCCTTTTTTTTTTTTGTCTTAATATAAGGAGTGTGCACTGAAGGTGTGGTCCTGTACAAGTTCCCTCTGACCGATAACTTATCACAAATATTTATTTTTAGTGTTCAGAGAGTCCGTGACCTTGCTTGCAGAACAGTCCTGACGCTGCGCTGATTCAACAACAAACGCTAAACGTACGAAGCCTATGCGATCACGTGTAAATGATTTGTAATGTTGGACGTGAAGACATCCAATGGATTGGAGAAATGTTACTGCTCTGTGACTCTATAGCCGTCCTGCACTTTACAGTTTTGAATTAGTCAGCTTCAGCTTTAATCGAAACATAACTGTTTACCTGTAAAATGTTTTTATCACTGTCTTTTATCATGATGTCAATGGGACTGTCAGTTCATTAAGAAACACATAACAGCTTCTGGTTTAAGCACTGTGCATTTGGTCAAGGTTTAGTCACTCAAGCATATTAAAGTTATTCCAATTAATGCCACATGACTGGTGATTTTTTGTTTGTTTGTTTGTTGTTCAGATTAATCAGATTTGTTAAATGTCCTATAACAGCATCTCAGATGGTATTTCTGGCTCTAATGCAAACATGTTTATAGGAGTATGTTCTAACACATAATGCTGTCTATAAAAGGACATATGTGACAAGTTCTCCACATGATCAAAGAGAGAGGATCTGCTGAAGAAGACATGTCTGCTTCTAGATTGTAAGCAATAACACAAACTGCCTTGTCTGATGTAACACAACATTTGAAAGCAATAAAAAAAAATGTATGAATGCTCCATTCTGATTGGTGTATGCAATTTTTGGGGCTGTATGAAAATTAGGAACGTATGATTTGATTAAAAAAAATCATAATAATACTAAAAATCACATCACCATAGTTTTGTCACAAAGAATCTTCTATCCTAAGTTTTAAGTCTTCCTTGGTAAATCTGTAAATTTTTTCCTTTATATCGTTCTCATTATGTTTATAATGACACCAAGTTTTACTTACCAAATTTTCTCTGTGTTGAAAAAACTGTCGGAGAGAGAGAATGACTAGTGCAGCTATGTATAACTTAAGTGAGAACAGGTACGATGTGCCATTTATAATTTAAAGATCATAATCTTGTGCAAATCTCTGTGATATACTGTAAGTGGACTAACAAGCAAGAAAACACTTAGATTAGTGGTAGTGGTACCCTAATGCACTCAGCATCATTCATCCCGGTGTGTGTGATTTTCCTTTAACACGATGTGTATGTAGTACAGGGTGTTTTATTCCATACAAAAAATGTCAGAAATAGAAAAATGTCATGTGACAAGATCAATTAGTGTATTAGTTTTACTTTTAAAAATAAAACTGGAACGAGTGCTCAATGTTAGCACTTATGGAATACTCCTCGTCCAATCAAATTGCTATAATTAAGCACAATCAAAATCAACAAGCAAGTAACTTTGAGTGACTGACAGTTGGCCACAATGTCGCCACAAAACGTTCTGTCTGTTTTAGCTCCACTAGAAAGAAGCCCCAGAGAAACCACCCTCATCTTAAAGAACATCATCGTTGCTTACATAGATGCTAATATTCCAGTAATAAGCGCCTAATGATTGCCCGATCGGAATTGAGTGTAAACTTTGGTTTCGGAAGGTAAATATTAGCCATGTAAACACTTCATACAATTATTCTGGGAAGGATATTTTTCGCTTGCATTCCTGTTCAGTAAGCTCTGTGAGAACAACTTTACTCCAGAATTACATCCACTGGGACTTTAGCCGTGGAAATGACCACTGATCGGCTTGAATTACCAAAATCATAAATGACTGAATCATTGCAGCCCATCATAATGCAGAATGCAGGATTTTTGGAAACCTCAAAAGTTGGCAAAAACAACAACTTCTATATTTTCTGCAGAACCACTTGAAAGTGAGGAAATGCTTTGCGCATTTGGTCTTATCACATCAGCGTCAGTGTAAACAGTTCAGTCGGAATCTCTAATCAGAATGCGTTCAATCTGTTTGACGAAACTGCATTTGTCTTGTAAATGAATGTAAATGACTACTAATGTTTCCTCCTGTATAATATTTTTGTGTAATTAGTTCAAAACTCTGCATCATGGGTTCCC
>JAAGKR010001518.1:4588-15824 GCA_011419295.1 Clarias macrocephalus | reverse complement strand
TTTTTTTTTTGTCTTAATATAAGGAGTGTGCACTGAAGGTGTGGTCCTGTACAAGTTCCCTCTGACCGATAACTTATCACAAATATTTATTTTTAGTGTTCAGAGAGTCCGTGACCTTGCTTGCAGAACAGTCCTGACGCTGCGCTGATTCAACAACAAACGCTAAACGTACGAAGCCTATGCGATCACGTGTAAATGATTTGTAATGTTGGACGTGAAGACATCCAATGGATTGGAGAAATGTTACTGCTCTGTGACTCTATAGCCGTCCTGCACTTTACAGTTTTGAATTAGTCAGCTTCAGCTTTAATCGAAACATAACTGTTTACCTGTAAAATGTTTTTATCACTGTCTTTTATCATGATGTCAATGGGACTGTCAGTTCATTAAGAAACACATAACAGCTTCTGGTTTAAGCACTGTGCATTTGGTCAAGGTTTAGTCACTCAAGCATATTAAAGTTATTCCAATTAATGCCACATGACTGGTGATTTTTTGTTTGTTTGTTTGTTGTTCAGATTAATCAGATTTGTTAAATGTCCTATAACAGCATCTCAGATGGTATTTCTGGCTCTAATGCAAACATGTTTATAGGAGTATGTTCTAACACATAATGCTGTCTATAAAAGGACATATGTGACAAGTTCTCCACATGATCAAAGAGAGAGGATCTGCTGAAGAAGACATGTCTGCTTCTAGATTGTAAGCAATAACACAAACTACCTTGTCTGATGTAACACAACATTTGAAAGCAATAAAAAAAAATGTATGAATGCTCCATTCTGATTGGTGTATGCAATTTTTGGGGCTGTATGAAAATTAGGAACGTATGATTTGATTTAAAAAAAATCATAATAATACTAAAAATCACATCACCATAGTTTTGTCACAAAGAATTGCAAATTTTAGAGTTAAATATACTATTTGTTTTCAATCCTGATGATGTCAAGAAAATGCTGTAACAATTGCTATAACAACAAATACTAATCATTTTTATCTGCCTAAATAACAGGTATTCCGCTCTAATACATATTCATGATTCATTCCTGAATATCATGTTCATGTAATTATCCACGCCATCCTTTTTTTTCTCTTTTTTTTTTCCTTTTGTTTACATGATAATGCTGGTGCTTGTTTGACTTTCCTTTATCCAAATCTCATATCATTCTGCTGATTTCTTACCGTTCTGCAATATGCCTTACAAATAGCCATTTTTAAGCCATATTGCTATGCGTTTTCTATCCTAAGTTTTAAGTCTTCCTTGGTAAATCTGTAAATTTTTTCCTTTATATCATTTTCATTATGTTTATAATGACACCAAATTTTACTTACCAAATTTTCTCTGTGTTGAAAAAACTGTGTCGGAGAGAGAGAATGACTAGTGCAGCTATGTATAACTTAAGTGAGAACAGGTACGATGTGCCATTTATAATTTAAAGATCATAATCTTGTGCAAATCTCTGTGATATACTGTAAGTGGACTAACAAGCAAGAAAACACTTAGAGTAGTGGTAGTGGTACCCTAATGCACTCAGCATCATTCATCCCGGTGTGTGTGATTTTCCTTTAACACGATGTGTATGTAGTACAGGGTGTTTTATTCCATACAAAAAATGTCAGAAATAGAAAAATGTCATGTGACAAGATCAATTAGTGTATTAGTTTTACTTTTAAAAATAAAACTGGAACGAGTGCTCAATGTTAGCACTTATGGAATACTCCTCGTCCAATCAAATTGCTATAATTAAGCACAATCAAAATCAACAAGCAAGTAACTTTGAGTGACTGACAGTTGGCCACAATGTCGCCACAAAACGTTCTGTCTGTTTTAGCTCCACTAGAAAGAAGCCCCAGAGAAACCACCCTCATCTTAAAGAACATCATCGTTGCTTACATAGATGCTAATATTCCAGTAATAAGCGCCTAATGATTGCCCGATCGGAATTGAGTGTAAACTTTGGTTTCGGAAGGTAAATATTAGCCATGTAAACACTTCATACAATTATTCTGGGAAGGATATTTTTCGCTTGCATTCCTGTTCAGTAAGCTCTGTGAGAACAACTTTACTCCAGAATTACATCCACTGGGACTTTAGCCGTGGAAATGACCACTGATCGGCTTGAATTACCAAAATCATAAATGACTGAATCATTGCAGCCCATCATAATGCAGAATGCAGGATTTTTGGAAACCTCAAAAGTTGGCAAAAACAACAACTTCTATATTTTCTGCAGAACCACTTGAAAGTGAGGAAATGCTTTGCGCATTTGGTCTTATCACATCAGCGTCAGTGTAAACAGTTCAGTCGGAATCTCTAATCAGAATGCGTTCAATCTGTTTGACGAAACTGCATTTGTCTTGTAAATGAATGTAAATGACTACTAATGTTTCCTCCTGTATAATATTTTTGTGTAATTAGTTCAAAACTCTGCATCATGGGTTCCCTTCATCATCCAGCCGGCTATCTGTCTATCTTGCAGGAGATTCCCGCTGTTCCTCTTGAATGGAATAAAGTGAAATGGAAACACACACTTTAGAAGTAGAAGCCAGAAGTTGAACGTCAAAGTAAAGAAGGAAAGTAGTTGCACCAAATGCCCGGAGCATGAAAGTAATTGTTGTTTGCTTTTCTAACAGAAGAATGAAAAATGATCCGGTTTGCAAATTCCACATAGCACAAAGCAGAGCTTTGTTCAAACAGTATATAAATAGCACATATGTTAAAAAAAAAAAGAAATACAGTACGCTACTCATTTAGCAAGGCCAGTGTGGGAAATGTTGCTATAAGAGAGAGCGAGAATGTTTTAGCAGCTTGCACTCCTGGGAACTGGACGAACTGGTTCATTTCACATTTGACAAGCATGTTGTTTGAAAAGAGCTCTGCGAGTGCACTTCACATGCACCTGGATACATCCCATGACTTCTGAAGCTAAAAGGCTCCTAGGGGAATAATTAGCTCCTCTGACCTGATTCTGGGTTACAGATGTGTGAATAAACATGCCTAGCAGACTAAAATGCAGATGAAGCAGAAACGCTGCTCTAGATATGACTGCTGTTTAATTCATTCAGTTTTCTCCTGCTTGCTTCGTTGTTTTTAGTATGTGAAAATTGGAAATTCTCAGGTCTCACCAAAGCAGTATGTTTTTAGAGATCAGTATTGCTGGCTCTAAAGCTCTTGTATGGCCGCACCTTCTTGAAAGCTTCTTCGAAATTCTGCCTGCTGACGTATATGTCTTCAACAGAGCTGGAGGTGTGCCTTGCATCAAAGAAACAATACCAGTGATCCGCATGCACCCAAGCACAGAACTGTGCAGTCACAAGACAAGTCTAATTAACTTGGGAGCCCATAAATCTGTCTCATCTGATTATCTTTCCTTGGACGTCATTTGGTTTGGATACCAGGAACACCACACGTGCCCTGGCATTTTGGAGATACTGTACTCTGATCCACGCATCCAATCTCCAGTTGGTGCCAGAGCATCTCAACATATTATAATTATCACCATTTCCTTACTCATTGACCAGAACCTACCCCATCCAACTACATGCTGGATTACAAATATCAGCTAACCTTTCCAGAATCAGGAACCCATCAGGGTTTATGCAACAAAACTGAGCAAAATAAAGAGAAGCACAAAAGGCTTCATAAAACTCTACTCACTCATCATCTATACCACTTAATCCTGTATTCAGGGTGGCAAGGGGCCTGGAGCCTACAGTATCTCAGGAGACTTAGGGCATGGACAGGGTGCCAATCCATCCCAAGACACACACACACACACACACACACTACGGCCAATTTGGGAACGCCAATTAACCTAACCTACGTGTCTTTGCAAGGTGGGAGGAAACCCACCAAGCACATGGAGAACATGCAAACTCCATGCGCACAGAGACGGGAATCGAACCCAGCCCCTGGAGGTGCAAGGCGACATTGCTAACCACTACACCACCGTGCTGTCTCGTAAAATTCTACTGCAGAGAAAATAATGACTATTTTCGAGCTTTTAGCTGACTGCTTTTACAGGTCATGAAATATTTGTTCTTCTTGTTTGTTTAAAAAGGCATCATGCAAAACCTCTGTTTTAAATGGAAGCGTCTTTTGCATAGGTCAACTGGAGACAGGAAGATGGCTGCCCAGTATTATGAGCCTATTTGCATAATATATATATATATGGTATACATTGCCTATGTGCTGTAAATGTAAATAATTTTTCTTTATTAAGAGAAAAGCTGTCCAAACCAACAAGAACAATTTCTGCTCTTCATCTGTTCTTCAATTTCTTTAGATCGATCGCAGCATGATGTGAAATCGTTTGCTTCACTTTGTCAGACAGGTTAGATTTCGGTGATTTCTTGATTCAACAGGTCTGGGAGTAATTAGGCCTGGGTGGGTGTGGCAAGTAGGGCGGCTTTTTCACATAGGGCCAGGTAGAGGTCGACAGTTTTTTTTCCTTTAATACATGAAATCATCATTTAAAAACTGGATTTTGTATTTACTTGAGTTATCCCTGTGTAATATAAGAATTTGTTTTTACATGTGCAAAAAAAAAAAATCAAGCAAATTCTTTTCATAGAATGACAAATTCAAATTACAGATTCAGAGCAAATTCCAGATCAACTAAAATCCATTACTTAAAAAAAAAAAAAGCAGATTATGAGATTACCAAAGTCAATTCACAATTGTACACTAAAATTAATTAGCAATTAATTTGTATGAATATTGTAAATTGTTAATAATTAATATTAATTATTCTGCAAATTCTGAGTCTATGGTGGGAAACACACCCGGAATGGGAAGCCACTTCCTATTCATTCTTATTCATCAAAAGACGTCTATGGGATTTCTCAAGCCATTCTGAAGCTAAGAACATTTGGAAAGGTTGCACAAGGATTATGCAAAGCCAAGACAACATTTTAGAATAACCTGCAAAAGGAAAGAAACTCCGGGTATATCAACATCCAGCCATCAAACAGGTTGGACAAGGAAAACAACAACAGGTGATGACAGAAGCTATTAAAAGGACTGTGAAGAAAAACCAAAACAATAGTTATTGACATCACCAGCATCCTCCAAATGGAAGGAGTGATAGAAAGAAATACTGAGGTGAGCCAAGAGCCGACAGATGATGTAACTCAAGATGGAAGCAGAAGTGTACAGAAACCAGTTAAAAGAGAAATGCATTCAAGCTATATAGGAGGAATCGCCAGAACTCCCAAAACATAGAAACTGAAAGAATCTGTAGTACAAGCCTAGAAAAACAACACAAAAGAAGATTGTTAGAAGAATGGCGAGATATCAGTGAATCTCTGGCATGATAAACGTTCTTGATGTATGTTAGGACTGTCTGTTCCAATACTTTTGCTCTTGCGAAAATAAGGTGGTCTGCCTTGGTAGCGACATGTCCCAAGATGGAGAATGCACCGAGATGTCTCGGATAGGAGGGTGAAAAACTGTTTTAATCATTCTGTGGATTGTCCCTCAATGAAGGTGCCAACCATAAGTGTGTAGCATGTAGGCGTGTTTACCTCTGTAGACAAGTCTGCCCAAGTACAGAGAGAGAGAGAGAGAGAGAGAGAATATAAACAATGATGCCAGTAAAAAAAAATTCAAGTCATAATAATATGACCAATAAAACTTTACAGCTGTAATAAAAAGAACCAGCATGCAGAAGAAGTTTTACATTTAGCAGTTTGATTTTGAATCATATATAGCGAACTACCTCATCCGATGCAGCACAGATTTAAGATCACAGATGTACCGTTCAACTCCAGATGAGACACCTGACTCCAGATGAGGCTTAGTTCCCCCTGGGGCAATTTGAGGAATTATTTACAACTTGCTTGAAATGCAGGTCATGTTATACAAGTCGGTTATTGCAGCATGTAATTGCAGGTTATTGCAGCAATCATGTTAGACGAATAAATTCATCTTGGTAATAGTGAATGAGTAATATGGTATGTCTGTCTCCTGGTGGAGGAAAACCCAAGGACAAGGTTTTGTCCAAACGGCCCGGTTGAAGCACCGCTGGATCACTGAGATCTGAACCAGATCCAGCAAATGAAGAATTGACTTTAACGCTTAGACATAGTCTTAATAACAATCTGGCTATTTATCAACTCCATGTGAAACATCTTCTGCTTTTCACTACATCAATACCTGCCTGATCAAGATGAGGTCTAACCTGATCTTACACACTTCCTACTCTTGTTATAACCTTCTGATTTGAAAGATACTTAAACCTGTTTCACATTTGAGGGGAAGTAAGCCTTTACGTATATACGCCCTGCTTGCTGGCTGAGGGAAGTTATTTGAGCAGGGACAATGCTGTGGGTTCATGTGAATAGTTGGAAATTTGCATGCGGCTGACTGAGGATGGAGGCACTGGAACAATTTGTTACACGCGACATACCAGCTGCAGATACTTACACACTGCCACTGTGCGCCTGTTTACACCGCAGTCGGTTCACCTGCCAGTTCCCACCCTACCCTCGCACCGGCTCCACCTTATCCTCTGAGCATGAATGCTTACACATGCTTCCTACAAGCCACAGGAAGCCAGCCTACTGCGTCTTTGCTGCTCGTGTTACACACTCAAAGGAAAGAATGATTTGCGCTCTTCCACATAAATAAGCTCACAGATGGCAATGATGGAAACTTCAAAGCACTCGGACAGGAGCGTCTGCCAAATGCCTAAATGTAAATGTACAGTAGCCGTAACTGCAGCTATTGGCTAGCATGTCTGTCATTGAAAGGCACAAGCATATGCAGTCCCTCCCACCCTTGGCTCCTGGCATACCAGCACATACGGTCCCCTCTGAAAGCTCATCTCCGTGTTCCTTTGCAAGTTCTAATCTGGCCTCATCATTCTTACTGCTAATGAATGGTTTTGCATTTTGTGGTATGGCCGCTATATTTCACCTTTTCTGGAGGTACCCCGTGGACGTTGTTTGTAATGCCCCTGCATGTTGTTGTTGGGCTTTATTCACAGTTCTTACATTGTTTTTAGTCGTGAACCACTGTTAGCACGGGTTTTCACAAGGTTCAGCAGTGGTTTGATACTAGGAATGCAACAGTTGTAGCCCATTTTCTGAAAACATCTGTAGCTGGTGGCTCCTGATGCACTGACTCCAGCCTCACTCACAAGGCTTCGCTTGACAATTTTCTAAAGGGTGAAGTCATCCTATTGCTTGTATACACTTTTCCCTTCCAGACAGCTTTTCCGTGAATATGCTTTAATAAGCCACTCTTCGAACAGCCAACAATTTCAACAATTTCACCTTCTGTGGCTTACCCTCCATGTGTCGATGATCATCTTCAGGACAAAGTAATCTGACCCTTGCATGTACTGAACAAGACCGGCAGACACACATTATTTATGCTATATGAATAGTCACTTTTTCAAACTTTTTTTCCTTGCACCTCCAGGATCCGGGTTCGATTCCCGTCTCTGTGTGCATGGAGTTTGCATGTTCTCCCCGTGCTTGGTGGGTTTCCTCCCACAGTCCAGAGACATGCAGATTAAACTGATTGGTGTGTGAGTGTGTGTATGTGTGTGTGCCCTGTGATGGATTGTCACCATGTCCAGGGTGTACCCTGCCTCATGCCCTAAGTCTCCTTGGATAGGCTCCAGGCCTCCTGTGACCCTGAATACAGGATAAAGCAGTATAGACGATGAGTGGGTGAGCGAGTGAGCTATTACATGGGCAAAAAAGGAAAAAAAATAATCCTTTGTCACATGTTCCAATATTGCTGGCTGCTTGAGAAATGTGAGTTTAAACAAAAAAAGCTGTATAAGATTGAGAAAGACAAAACCATACAGGAATAACATTTACACTAAACAGTGAGAATGCAGATGTGTGCGACATTACAGTTTATAGCCGTTATTACTTACCGTCTGGGACAAAGGGCATCAAACTCATCAAAAAATATCAAACAGAGGGCAGAGTCTGGAACACATGGCGAACTGTCTCACTGCTCACTTTCACCAACATACTGCACAATAATGCTTTATTTATAGGGTGAGTGAACATTAGCTCTGCAATATTTAGTGGCTATAGATATTTAAAGATGTGCTTTCATTTTCCTATGTAATAAAATACATGTGCAATTTGTATTAAAAATATGGACTTTATCACCAATTTATAATGCCTAGTGATTATTCACCTGTATACTATATTGATGCGCAGCGCCTTAAACGAGGAAACGGGTCAGACCTGTGCTGAAGATTAAAACAAAGACTCTTGAGCCTGTACGTGATAAGCAACAGAGACTGATAAGCTTGTGCACTGTGACCTGCCATGACAGCACAACTCTATCAGCACAGATCTCTTGCATGCAGTAACCAAATCGTCTGCACGCTCCATACGGTGAATAATAGATCAGGAAAGGTCTCATTACAGCACACACTCTCAACACACCCATCCAAACGTCCCATCCAAACAGACTTTGCATGCTTTATGCATATATTTCTAATACATACTGTATGTACAATAAGGATATGTTTTTAAAGCATAATAATATACTACATGCCTCATGAATGGGTTCCAAGAAGTCCAGATCTCACTCCATGTGATTTTTTTCCTGGACAAATGATACTGAACCACACACACACACACACGAAAAAAGCAGGACACAATGCATTATGTAATATTAGGAAATAGAGAAAAGACCAAGATGTCTTATTAAATGATAAATATCCTATTATGTTGACTATCTGCTCATCTAGCTGAATGTCTTGCTTTGTCAGTTACAGAGAAACCTAAGGATGGTCACACAGCCGCACTTGACACAAGATATGTGAAAAGCACCGGAGAGATATGGACGATGTACCTATTCCTGTCAAGGCCATCCTTCCACGCATTGTTATCCTTATTGTTAATGCTGTTCTTGTATTACAAGGGGGCGTCAAAAAGGTTCAAGATTCACGTGCCACAGATCCGGTCGCTTTCAGGATCGTTCACCTACACCCAGGTTTCGTTGACAGTAATGATCCTTGACAAGAATGACATATCTCAGCCTCCTGGGATATATCAGATTTGTGGAGCTTGATCATAAAGAGTAGTGATACAGCATCATACAAAAGAATCACTTAAACATTTCATTTAAACCAATATCAAGCATTCTGACAGGATGATGATTATGAAGTCATTTAAAAAGCAACCTTGCTAATCCATAGAGGCCTGTAGAACTCACCATACACAGTAACTCTGGGCCCTTGACCCTTGATATAAAGTTTAATCCAGGCGTACTGTAGACAGCCTGTAATAATAAACAGACCGGGTTAGTTTTTAAGCTGCGCGGCTGCTTAGTTACTAACACTAGCTTGAACTTTAAAGATGTTCTATCTAATAAACACACAAAGCTCTGCAGGTCGGTTAACTGGACACATACATACATCCATTCTCTTTTTTATTCATCCTTCAAAACAATGAAGTCCTTAAGCTAAGGGATAAAGGAAGAAGTCTAAAAAGAGAGAGAAAAAATAGAGTCTTTCCACAGGAGGTGGAGGTCTCACCAGCAGCACTCCTGTAGGGGGACTCAATCCCAGAGCTTTACTCCACTGGGCTACGTACAGGAGCCTGAGAATAAACACACACACACACACATATGCACACATATGCACAGGTGAAATATTCTAATTCGAATCTTTTGGACAGAGTGCATTGCAGCCTTAGAAACACTTATTAGTTACCAAATCATTTTCATAAATGCTAATTACGACCTTATTCACACCTTAGGTACAACACATGACCTAAACAATAGCCACATTCACACACACTAGCAACGTGACTCTTGTCGGCTAGTCACAAAAGATTTTTGCTATATGTTATATATTATTATATAGTGTCTTTAACAATGGTCATTGTCCCAAAGAAGCTTTACAGAACCAAAAGAAAATTATACTAATTATTATTATTATGATTATGGAAATGAGTTTGAAAAGAGTGAGGAAGTACACTGTAAAAAGTAACAAGTTGACTTTACTTTGAAAAGCTATGGAAACTGATTGCCGCTAACTTTTCAAGCTGATTAGGTCACAGTTTCTGACTTGATATTACTTACCTCATCTTTGTAGAGTTAACGTATATACTTGTAGAGGTTACCATAAAACTTGAGTACAGCTAACTAAATTGCAAAAGTTCAGCTAACTTACATTTTTAAGTTGAGTTTTATAGACAAAACTCAAACAAAACCGTTCTTTTAACATGCCTACTTGTTCATTTGACTAGAACAATCTGTGGAAACGGATTGCCTTCGATTCCTGAAGCAAGGTGTACTGAAAAATTCCAAGTTGAGAATAAAAAGACACACAACAGATTTGGCACAACACTACGTTGATTTGCTCCATAAAACAAGCTTCATGTCAGACATCACTTAAGGCATGTCTGTCAACATGGCCTGCCAAAAACATTTTAGACACACACAAAAAAAAAGCACATATATGTATAAAATAAATCATAGTTATAAATCATAATCAAACCTGGATTCCATATTAACTTAAACACATCATATGTTATATTGAACCTCCTAACAAGCCACCTAACAAAATCCCTGCTATCACCCAGATGGGGATGGGTTCCCTGTTGAGTCCGGTTCCTCTCAAGGTTTCTTCCTACTGCCATCTCAGGGAGTTTTTCCTTGCCACTGTTGCTCTCGGCTTGCTCGTCAGGGACTATCTGATCGTTTTGATTCATACACATTGCCATCATTTTCTTTTGAAACAAATAAAATTGAATTGAATTAAATAGTTATCAGTTTGTCCCTGCACTATATCAGCTGCATGTGCTCATATAATGAATAAGGCTAGATACTGTTTGTACTAAAGACACGCATCTCCTTTGGAACAGTTTCTGCATAATACAGGTCAGTCCTGTTTATTTAGTCAGTGAAAGTCTACAAGAGATAATAGATGTACAGTACTTTAGCCACCCCTCATTCTTTCACATTTTGCTCCCAAACAGCCAGACTTTCTTATATTTTCTCGTTTTCAGTCCAGTCCCTGTACCTGAGCAGTTTCAGAGGAATGTATTTTGGTTTGATAAGCCACACAGTGACCTACGAATCATAAAGGCAAGTAGAAATATAGTTGCAAGCAATGATGACGGGCCCAAGCACCCTGTGCCATCGCCACCCCGGGCACACCACACAACCTGCACACATCACACACTATACAGGACTAATGTGTGTGTGTATGGTGTGTGCGCGTCGTGAGGGAGGTGTGTGTGTGTGTGTGTG
>JAAGKR010001517.1:111589-122613 GCA_011419295.1 Clarias macrocephalus | reverse complement strand
CTCTCTCTCTCTCTCTTTCTCAGGGAATGTTGGTTGAGGGCCCCCCTGGTCCTGAGGGCCCAACTGTAAGTCTCTCAGAGTGTTTTATTTTGTGTGTGCATGTGTGTTTTTGTCGGTAAGCTTACTTATGTGCAAAACTGCATAATTGCTAAAGCAAATCACAATTCCGCTCCCATACTAAAGAGAACTCTCGCACACACAGAGTTGACTTTGGCACCGTCACAGTTTGCATTGGGAGATGAGAATGATGACGTGCTCAAATCAAATACAGTCACTGTTAAACACACACACATACAGTATACACAATATAAGATTGAATTGTAAGTTGACTGCAGAGGGTAAGGGAAAGGGAAATTAACCTTAATCTTCATGTGTTTGTTTTTGTGTGTTTGTGTGTTTTTGTATATATGACATATGTCCAATGTATCTGTAGGGTCTCCCTGGTCCTCCAGGAACATCTGGAGGCCCAGGCTCTCCAGGAGATCCAGGAGAGAGGGTGAGTAACCACAGCAGTATTTTCTATATGTGGACAGTAATATCTGGAATTAGCAGCTCATCACCTAAACCATGTTACACATTTCTGTAATAATAGGAATAGACACTAATTGACAGAGGGACCCTTGTGTTAATTCCTTTTACTTTAGTAGTGTATCATTATATCACCCACAATCTTTTATTCAATCTAGGGCCCTCCTGGTCGCCCTGGTCTTCCTGGAGCTGATGGACTGCCAGGACCTCCAGGGACCGTCCTGATGCTGCCTGTATGTAAAATACAATCACAGACCAATTGGTTAACAGGTTTGGACAGGTTTTTCCTAGAAAGCGTGCGGATGTTACACTGTGTAACAACTTGGAGGAATGCCAGCTAGAGTAAAGTCTGTTTTGCCAGCATGTAATACTAAAAGGTGTAGAAGGAGCTCTTGGAAGGTGCAGTAGAAAAACGTTAGCCTTATTCCCAGAAGATCACATACTCAGAGCCATCTGCAAAATTGGCCAGGGCAAGAGCACTCAGAAAGGGAAGATGGCGATGCCTCTGGACGTCATCTCTTTGCTGTCCCCTGTTGGAATCTGTTGTGCAATAGGAGACAGCTCCCTAATAAGTGGGAAATTAGGGACAGCATCTGGGATAATGAGTTTATTACATAATTATTGCCCAGATACAGATGCAACATCAAACTAGGAATGTGGCAATTTTCCACAAGGCAATCATAGCCAAAAAAAAAAAAAAAACACCCTACTGAGCAAACATCCATATCCTGTATATTCCTTCAGAACAATTCCATGCAGCCCGATGATTTACACCTGATAAGGTTGGACTGGTGAACTTAAAGCAGTCAAAAAGCCTCTCAGTTTGAGAAGTGACTAATGTTTTCTGGCAAATATACCGATCAGCCATACCATTAACACCACCAACAGCTGAATCTAATCTGGACACAAGAGAAAGGCACCCACACCTAGTGCACCACAACCTACTGCACATGGGGCCTAGCAGACAAAGAGCCCAAGACCTGGGCTTCCTAACTTTCCAGTCCAACAATCCAACCAAGCAGCCATGGGACACTCCGGATGGTGGCACAAGGGAAACCCAAAACCTAAGTGGTTTTACTGTTAATGGTTTTAATATTTAGGCTGATCTGTGTATGTGTTTACTTTTTAACTAATCTTGGCATTTATCATCTTTATTCTGCTTTTAGTGTAATCATAGCTGGGCTATAGCTGTGATATTTGATGATAATGATAATGATGGTATACTGAGAATGGTATATTTATCTCACTTATAATCTCGTGCCAGGATTCCAACTCTGTGTTTAAGTGCAGGAATGTGTAGCAGTGTTAAGAGTAGTAGAACGATGGTACATGTACCATTAGTAAAATGTACAACAGTGTTAGATTTTGAATTTGTTTTCACCCATTCTGTTACAAACACCATTTTAGTGTTTATCATGTCTCCAGTAAATTGTGTTTATAATTTATCAAGATAATATAGCAAGACCGAATATAATAAACCATCTTATATGCTTACAAACGTGATACACTTGTATGTAAATTAAAATATATCAAGCTTGTCAGACTTCAGTATTCTGGGTCTTAGCACTCTTAGGATTAACATTTTGCTGATTGTTAATATTAACATTTTGCTATTTAACTACATTTGAAATGTTATTTTATTAAGGGAAATAAAAATGGTCATCTGGAAATCTAATTGAGCACATCCTGCAGTCCCATAATAGTAGTGATCCTGTTCAACCACCAGGTGGCAGCACTAGCACACAGATAGAAACTTCAGACAGTTTGGCAATGCAGTATACTTTTTTGTAGTTTGCATTTTATTGCCTGTTTATAATAATAATATCTCAATGAATAATTAATACTTTTCTCTCTCTTTCCCTCTCTCTCTCTATCTCTGTCTCTAGTTCCGGATGAGCTCAGGGGGAGATGGTGGCCATAAAGGACCTGCGGTTTCTGCCCAAGAGGCTCAGATGCAGGCCATTATGCAGCAGGCCAGAGTATGCACACGCACACACATATATATATATATATATACACACACACACACACACACACACACACACACACACACACACACACACACACACACTTTTAATCAGATACATAATAAGCAATGTCAAAGCAAAGCTTGGTGCTAGAACATTTTGTACTTCACTTAAGAATAGTATGTGCAGAGCTCCTAGCCAGGACTTCCAGGGCCTTGTCACAGCAGTTATTTTGTTCTGAAAGTACACTATGTTTATTTTCGTTCATGCACATACTTTCACACACTTATCATTGTTTTGTTTTTATTCCATATAGCTGGCAATGAGAGGTCCAACTGGTCCAATGGGCTTGACTGGTCGTCCTGGACCTCTGGTATGGTTCATCCTTGTTTTTCCCTTTGCTCTTTCTGGGTTTTTTAACACTCAGTCTCAGTGATATTTGATTGATTTCTATATTATTTAATTTCCCTTTTTTAGGGTCCTCCTGGTTTGACTGGACTTAAAGGTGAATCTGGAGAGCAGGGACAACAGGTGTGTGCGACTATATTGTTAAAAATTAACCCCCATGTCTGGTGTACTGTGGAATTCTAAAACGTGTGTGTGTGTGTGTCTGTGCGTGTGTGTGCGCGTGTAGGGTCTTCGTGGTCCAATGGGTTCCCTTGGCCCTCCTGGAAAGCCTGGTAGAAGAGTAAGTATACTTAGTTTAAAAAATCCTTTCCCAGTTTATTTTACAATTATTGTAATATCATATTGTGTTCTTGATGGGAATACATTTTATCTGCCTGCACAATCACTAATATCCTTCCAGAAAAAGTAGTACCCCTCACACAAGCACCGTAATATCCCTTTTACAAGCTCTGCTGCCACTGATATATTGCTCCACATACAGTCACATCCCACGGTTGCTTAATACAATCACGCTAAAATCTCCTGCAAAACCATAAAGTCCCTTCCACATTAACTAATATACCTTCCACAGCCACTAGTATCGCTCACAGAGTGGCTAATATTCATTAAATTAACAAATAACCATCATACAGTCATTAATATTCCTCACAACGTCGCAAATATCCCTTAAATTAAGTAGTAACACTCAAGCAGTTGCCTTACACAGTCAGTAACATGTCCCACATTAACTAATATTCCTCACACATTGACTAATATTCCTTACATTAACTAATATTCGTCGCACAGTCATACAGTCAATAGGAACACACATATCTCAGACTCTCAGTAAAACTAGTTATAAGAAAAGAATGCTACCCTGTCTGACTTTTTCACATGGGTCAATCAGTGTGTTTGTGCGATCAAGTGTTTACTGAACGGGGGTTGGTTGCTGTATGTTTTACCGTTATGGTGATTGCTGTATGTTTTAATGAATGTTGATTTATGTACATTTCCATACATTTTAATCGGAGTAACTGTTCGGATAAAGAAGGTGACTGTACGTGTTAAGCTTTTATGCATGTCTTGTGTGTTTATCTGTTTCCAGGGTCGTCCTGGAGCAGATGGAGCCAGAGGCATGCCTGGACAAACTGGACCAAAGGTAAACACATATACATTATTCTGTATATTATATGCATTAAACACACACACACACACACACACACACACATACTCTAAATATACACACATATGCAAATCCACAGGTATAAAGTTAATAGAAAATTCATAGACACACACATATCCTAGTTAATTTTTCAAATAAAATGTTTCCTACACTGACATGTTATCTTATCATTTTGATTCATACACATTCACATTGCATACAAACTTA
Source organism: Clarias macrocephalus (assembly GCA_011419295.1). Lineage (NCBI taxonomy): Eukaryota > Metazoa > Chordata > Actinopteri > Siluriformes > Clariidae > Clarias > Clarias macrocephalus. The sequence goes on along the minus strand of JAAGKR010001517.1, from coordinate 118,341 downwards.
CTTCTTTTGATTGTGTAAAGCTGCTTTGCGACAATGTCATTTGTTAAAAGTGCTATATAAATAAAAAATTGACTTGACTTGTTAGATGCGCGTAGTGGGGGGAAAAAAACATGGACGCTGTGTTAGCTGTGTTAGCTGTGTCAAAACGCTAGCCGGTGATGACTCTAGTGTTGAACATCAATGATTAATATTTTAAAACAGTATGGTAAGTCTTATAGATTAGCTGTATATTAACTCATCTGGAACTGATAGTTTAGGAGGCTACCCCAAGTTAACAAGCTGAAATTGCAAGTAGAGGGATTGTTTTTGGGTGGCTTTTACCATTCGTGGGCAGGAAATTGCAGCTGCAAGCTTTTCCTCAAGCACAAAAAATCCACTACATCCCTAGTGATCCACTTTGTGTGTGTGTGTGTGTGTGTGTGTGTGTGTGTGTGTGTGTGTGTGTGTGTGTGTGTGTTATGCAGGGGGACAGAGGTTTCGATGGCCTGGCTGGATTACCTGGAGAAAAGGGACACAGGGTAAGTGACAAGTAATTGCTTATTATTATTATTATTATTATATTTACAAATTTTGCTTTCTAACATTGTCCACAAGTCTCAAGTCTTCTATTAAGCACAAAGTTTCTGAATAGGTTTTTTTGGATTTTTTTAGGGTGAGCCAGGACCTCAAGGCCCCCCTGGACCTTCTGGAGAGGACGGAGAAAGAGTGAGAAATTCGTCTTTTGTGTTTTTTTCTCCTCCTCTGACACCCTAATCTTTTTTTTCTGCATCCCTTTATCTCTCACAGCTGCAACTTTTTAACCATTAATGTCTTTTGTATGTGCCAGGGAGACGATGGTGAGGTTGGACCTAGGGGTCTGCCTGGCGAACCGGTGAGTTCTAATCTAGACAAAGACACGCACACACATACAGTACACATACACAATTTATGAGAGTCAGACAATTATGGTATACTGTACTGCATTCTTAATGATGATGAATCTGAACGTACTCCAAGCCCAAGGAAAAACACAGGATTTCAAACTGCATAATTGTAAAGTCCCGTACAAGGTATTTTACAAGGTATTAATTACAAACCAAGTTGTACAGCAGTAAGAGTTTAAGGTCTTAGTTTAAGGCCTGTTTATATTATAAATCCTTGAAGTACCTTTGCAAATGTGCTGAATTCTTGGATCTAGTGAAGTTGACTGTGTAGTCTCTAACATAAACCTTGTCAGCAACAGGTGCAAATAATGGCAGATGATGAGGCCTGTGATTAGTATACTGGTGATGCTGATTGCTGAGTGTTTGAAGCAGATAAGAGGGGAAATTAGGTTGCTGCTAATGTGTTGAATAAAAGGCCTAAAAATACAATTAAAAATGTGTTTGTTTATGTAACTTCTTGCGATTAGTTTTATCCAGTTCGCGCCCAGCACAGCATCTTTAATCCAGTTATAGTTCCGTTCCGTAGCGTATCCATATTGCTTTTTATTTATCATATATTCTCTGTATTTTTATTTTTGAATTTCCACTGTAGTGGCAACATGTATCCGAAGTGTTTACGTTACTAGATTATTCTGTCGCTGCTACTGTGGAAATGTCCCTATGTAAATTTGTTATGTTATGAAACTGATACATAATATATCATGATATTGAAATGCCTGTAGCTTGTTAATAAATGAGATTTGATTAATTTACAATTTTACTAAAAGGGGTAATGTTATGCAGATTAAAAGCCTATGTACTATTAATTAATTATTGATTACAAAATATGATTTCAAAATTGCTATTATTATTAAGTCACATTAATAAAACATTACCATTGATAGCATTAAATACTGTGTGAAATTGATGCCAGGTCTTGTGTGAGCTCCAGGTTATGTCCACACATTCATTACACTGTTCATACATTGTTCTCTTTGTGCTGAGTAGTTTCACCTCTTATAGTGAAACTACTCTATTACTGTATCATCAGATAGAGCTAAAAGAGCAGAGCTCCTGAACTTTCTTGTACTCACGAATCCAGGTTCAATCACTGTGGCTACATGATTTCACCTTCTGTGTCCTAAAATTTTGATTTTGGCTTATAATATTATGGCTTTATGAGCCTTTTGAGCCTATTCAGAGCCCTGTAAGTCCTGCAAAAGTATTTATGTGATTATGTGATTGTTATTTATTCATTTATTGATTTATTATATTTAATTATATTTTTTGCTCATTCTCTAAGCAGTTAAAATACTGAGAGGAAACAGGCTCAAATCTTCTTTTAAGTGACACCAGATGATAATTTTATTATTTATCATTACAGTCTACAGTTTCACAGTATCCACTGTTAGTGTATTGTAAGTCCTGGAATGAGGACAAGACAGTCTTTACAGCACTAATATGAATACAGATTACTCAGGTGTATGGAGAGAATTATACAGCCATACTGTAGAACAGTAATTTCTAATTATATGCAACAGCCAGCAGGGGCTGCTCCGGTCAGATTAATGTTGTCAAATTAGTGTACATTATGAAAATAAATGTAATAATCTCATAATATATATATATATATATATAATTTTTTTTTTTTTTTTTTTTTTTTTTAGAAAAATTGACTTTGATTTTGATAGAATTTGACTTATATGACAAACAATGATGAGCCTTCACTGAGCTATCATTATCGTCTTCATTTTCGCTGAAACATTCTCTTATTATTTCAGGGTCCTCGTGGTTTATTAGGGCCCAAAGGACCGCAGGGATCTCCTGGAGCTCCGGTAAGCCGCTCATTTTGGTGCATTTTAAATTTTGTCTATATATAAAGTAAGAATATACTATTATAATTACAATTATCACAACTTTAATCGCGATAAAGTGGTTATTGAAGATGTATGAATAAACAATTATAATTCAGTAAGGTCTGATTATAGTTTCTGAACTGTTATTCCACAGGGTGTGACAGGAATGGACGGCCATCCTGGTCCAAAAGGAAACATTGTGAGTGTGTCTCACTTGCACAAACACAGACAAAAAAGAATGACATGCCATTCATTTCGAAAGCTATGGTATTAATGTTCCCATATGAATTATAACTGCTTAATTTTGTCTCATATGATTATTAGAAATATAAACTATGAAAGAGAGAGATTAAATTAATATATAAAGACAATCATGTGGTCAAGCTTTGTGGTCTTTTGGCCAAGTCTTGGCCAATTACCGTACTCGGAAGTCTTTGGTCTCTTCTTGAATTGGACAAAGAGCCTTTTGTTTTTCTCAGGGGCCTCAAGGAGAGCCTGGTCCACCAGGACAACAAGGAAATCCTGGTGCTCAGGTAAGTGTGAGACCATGTTTGCTCTCCTACTGCATGATCACCAGATCACTACTGGTTTCTCTACAAGCCAGTCAATTTCTTGACGCTAATTAAAAACAAAATTTGCTTTTACCTGTTGTTCAAAGTCAGAATACTTAACGTTACATTTTTCTTGTTCCATTAGCATCCATAAGATCATGCATGCTCCTAGTGTCTAAACTCAAGAGATGTCTCTCAAGTAATAAGTGCTGGAATAGAGCATTCTTTTATAAAATGAGGTAACTGAACTAACCTTAAATTTCCTTTACAGGGACTTCCAGGACCTCAAGGAGCCATTGGACCCCCAGGAGAGAAGGTAATGTGTGTCTGTGTGTTTATGTGTTTCCAAGTATCAGCACTGGGTGAAAGAATAAATATATGATGAAATGAATACAAGAATGGATCATTCCTTGACGTATTTCAATACTTTTGCAGGGTCCAACAGGAAAACCAGGTTTACCAGGCATGCCAGGAGCTGATGGACCTCCGGTCAGTGTGAAATTCACGCACACACACACAAACACACACACGAATACCAAAAAGACTTCAATCACAGTATGATGATGAGACTCTTAGTCACAGTAAAATGTTTACATGGTGCAAATATTTTAAAGCAGATCATACGTCTGTGAATGATGATCCGGCCGAGGTGGCTCGGAGCCCACTTGAACGCCTGATCATTAAACATCGATGTTTAACTTGTCACCAATTTGGTCAAAGAGACACATATGTTTGTGGGAACGTCCAAACAATCACTGATGAACACCACGTACACATTACTGGAACTCGGCTGTGTTGCCCCATCACACATGTAGTCCTGACTTTGCTCCAATCCATTTCCACATGCTTGGGCCATTAATGGAGTTCATGGGGGCCAGTGTTTAGCATATAAAACAGGTAGTCAGATCATGGCTTTACCATTCTGTGAAAACTTTGAGGGTATCCAAGCACTAGTGAATTACTGGGATAAGTGCATTAGTGTAGCAGAGTATTATATAGAGAAAAAGGTATTTATTTCTTTCATGACTGTTTGTTTTTAATGTTTTAAATTCCCAGTTTGACTTGAACACCCTCGTATATAGATAAAGGGAAGGACATGTTTTTAATATAACTATGTGAATATGTTTCAAAGTTATGTAGTTATGTACAGTAGATATATAAACTATGTCTTACTTAAACTTATATATTATTATACATATATGAACATATAAACCATGTGTTAATGATTTAACTTCTTTATAAACTGTTATGGTTTAAATGTCTACACAGTATATATTCCAGCAGTTTATGTAATTTCTCGCATCAGAGAGTTTTTTATTTATTCCATAAATTTTTATCATATTCGCGTAATTAATAATCACTCACCATTTCTACACACACAGGGTCACCCTGGAAAGGAAGGGCCATCTGGTGAGAAAGGTCACCTGGTAAGAAAAAATCTAATTTACTTTTTACATTTGCTATCATTCTGTTATTTGATGATCGAGAGTCTGATATGATCACATACAATTTCTTTCTCTCGTTCAGGGACCACCTGGAGCACAAGGACCGATTGGATATCCAGGCCCGCGAGGTGTGAAGGTAAGTGCTCTCGTGATGATTCCTAGAAGGCACTACACTTGCAATGTTTTGACTTCCTTTTTTGGCTAAACATTTTTATCTTCTGAGGGTAGTGAATAATTGCACTACTGACAGTAGTGTTGGATGCAGTTGAGTTGATTAATCAGTGCACCTGTTCTGGTACTTTATTGTTTCTATAATAAAAATGTACCCAGTATTACAGATGGTCTACATACTCTGAAAACAATAATAAATTGATGAAAAAAAAAAAGTATGCAAAATTATTCATTTCGCAAGGCCACTTTGTAAGCTTTTCAGTAATGAAGAGTCACATCACAGCATCCTGGCGGTAATTGCACGTGTAGTGGTGTTCTTATTCCTTATTTATGTCCTAATATATAAAACCAGATAGGTGAACTATGCATCTTGCTTTGTAATGATTTTGCAGTGACTTGCAGATTTTTTGCACAGTCTTTATTATTTAATAATGTTTGGTCTCACTCCATCTAGGGCGCTGATGGAGTTCGGGGATTGAAGGGAAACAAGGGTGAAAAGGTACAATGTCACATTTGTCTATTTTATGCACTAATCTAGAAGGTCATTAATTTGATAAACTGTACTAGTTAAAAAAAGATGTATTTACAGTACAGACCAAAAGTTTGGACACACCTTCTCATTCAAAGAGGTTGAATTATGGCAAGAAAAAAGCAGCTAAGTAAAGAAAAACGAGTGGCCATCATTACTTTAAGAAATGAAGGTCAGTCAGTCCGAAAAATTGGGAAAACTTTGAAAGTGTCCCCAAGTGCAGTCACAAAAACCATCAAGCGCTACAAAGAAACTGGCTCACATGCGGACCGCCCCAGGAAAGGAAGACCAAGAGTCACCTCTGCTGCGGAGGATAAGTTCATCTGAGTCACCAGCCTCAGAAATCGCAGGTTAACAGCAGCTCAGATCAGAGAGCAGGTCAATGCCACACAGAGTTCTAGCAGCAGACACGTCTCTAGAACAACTGTTAAGAGGAGACTGTGTGAATCAGGCCTTCATGGTAGAAGATCTGCTAGGAAACCACTGCTAAGGACAGGCAACAAGCAGAAGAGACTTGTTTGGGCTAAAGAACACAATAAAGAACACAATAAAGAAAACTCTTTGAATGAGAAGGTGTGTCCAAACACCTTTTTTGGTTTGTACTGTACGTCCGACCATCTTTTTTTTACTTTTACCCTTCAGGGAGAAGATGGTTTCCCTGGATTTAAAGGAGATATGGGTATCAAGGGTGATCGGGTAAGTTGTTGGTTATTATGTTCTTTATGTCTGCTATGTTTAGTAGATAATCACATCAGCACACAAGCTGTATTTGTTGTAGGAAAACAAGCCCAAAAAGCTACAGGATACATGAACCTTTAAAATTGTAACTGTATCCTTCTTTGTTGTTTGTCTTGTTCTTTAAGAGTTGACTTCAGAGATCGTTTTAAACATGTTTCCATCAAGACAGACTGGATATTGGAAATGGTTGAAATTGCAATTAGATATCTGTCTGATCACAAATGGCACAGTAACGTTTAATGATGTGTCATTTTACAAGTGCTTACAAATATGCGGTCAGTTCACATGCAGCGATAAAAATTAGGAAAAAGAGTTCACAGAAAAAACTAAATACAGTATTTGTATCCAGTGTTTTAATGTAATGATAATGTGAAGAAGAAGATCAGTTATACAGTACAATGATTACAGCATGATGTTGAGTTTTGTTTCCCATTTGATTCCCAGATCACTGTAGGTATACAGTTAAAACACACTGTGTGAACTCAGTTATCAATTCAAAATGCCCATGATATGAGCTTCACTGTCCAAATATTAGTTGGGGGGGGGGGGGGGGGGTATAA
>JAAGKR010001517.1:0-111568 GCA_011419295.1 Clarias macrocephalus | reverse complement strand
CCCCCCCCGGCGGATCATTCTGACTAGCATCACCACGCATTAGCGTGTGAAGCTATAGTAGCATGTTTAAAACACTGGGTTTACTTACAAGGTACTTTTTAGGCATAATTATATTAGTTTCATATTTTATTTTAATATTCAACTTTATTACTTTCATTGTTTGCCTAGGGTGTTGTGTCCTCAACCAAGCAATGACATTAAACATTTACGCAACTCCCCAACACTTATTTGCACTGTATTAATGTGTGTGTTTCTGTGACCCAGGGTGAGATTGGACCTGCAGGACCTAGAGGAGAGGATGGTCCTGAAGGACCTAAAGGACGATCTGGACTTCCTGGAGATGCCGGACCTCTTGGACCAAATGGAGAGAAGGTGTGTGTGTGTGTGTGTGTGTGTGTGTGTGTGTGTGTGTGTGTGTGTGTGTGAAATAGAGAGAGAGCTTCAATATTAAACATTAGAAAATAATAAGCTAGCACAAGCAGGGAACTCTAGAATCACCACACTCCGGCTCCTCCAATCTCTTCCTCTTCCTGCTCCTGTCACTACAGGCTGTCAGCACATTTTTTGCTTTCATGGAATATAGTTAAAGTAATGCAAGACTTGCCTGTCCTGCTTCATGTGTACTGTAAAAACAATGCAAAAAAGGGTGTTGTTCAAACCAAACCATGACTTTTGATTGTGCAGAATAACGTGCTGAATGTTCACACGAAGGAGTCACTAGGATTGTCATTCACAGACATACAGAATAACATATGTTATTCTTTAAAACATTTGCATCATTCAGATGTTTCACTGCGGCTGAGTATCATCACCATACTGTGCCATGAAGTCTTATAAAAGTCAATCGCGTATACGCCTTCATCCATAAGAAATTTCACACAAGTCCGAGTTTGACTTGAACACCCCTTGCATATAGCAAATTCCCAAATTCCAGGGACATTTGTACCCAGCACAGTTTGTAAACATTGGCAGAAGAGTAACAAGTGGGCCCTGCACATGCACAGAAAAAAAGTAATTTTGCTTGGTCATGTCAAGAACAAAAAATATTCCACTGGCAAAAATCATAAGTTTCACCCACCCACCCACAGCCAAATGCATCCACTTAGATAAAAGAGATAGGAATCTGTTAGATAGGAATATCTCTGCAATGATGCTGTACATCAAGGTTTATAGTAATCTGTGTATAATCTGACTGTGGCCTCCTGATTTAAAATATGTTAATTTATTTGAATGCTTTTAGGGTAAGCTTGGTGTCCCAGGATTGCCAGGTTATCCTGGAAGACAAGGGCCAAAGGTAAGTTTTATGGCTCTCATTGCCTCTCATCTCTTTTTCCTTCACATAATAGAACATCATCCATTATATTTTGTCTGTTTTCCACTTTAAAGGGTTCTCAAGGATTCCAAGGCTTCCCAGGAGCCAATGGAGAAAAGGGAACAAGGGTATGACATTCACACACTTCACAACATTCAACAAGTTTTCCAAAGCAGTTCATTCAGTATAAATACACATGATCTGACTAATGCTGTCTCTGTCTTTTGTAGGGAATAGCGGGAAAGCCTGGACCACGAGGACAGCGAGGACCTACTGTAAGATTCTTCTTTCTAAAGAAAAAAAAAACATGCATACAAATGGATGTTGACAAAAGTTTAGCTCAGGAAACTGATCCAGTGCTTATGCTTCTGTTTTTTCTCTCACAGGGCCCTCGTGGAGAAAGAGGACCTAGGGGGCCAACAGGAAAAGCAGGACCAAAGGTAACTGAATTTTAATTTCATTAGATACATGTTACAGAGTTCTGGTAAAGTATAAATGGCCAAAACACACTATTGGTGCTGATTTTATTATTGTGTGTGCCAAAGAAGCAACTTCTGAAATTTATGCAACATTGAAGTGACTGATCTTGCTTCCCGAAAAATTAAAAGTTGCAAACTTTAGCCATTTTGAAGAGATGATCTTATATGTGCCCCAAAATGGCAATTTATATTTTTTTGGTACGAAAACTTGAATAAAAGTATTCCGTGCAAAATTAGGGATTTTTGCTCCCTCGTCCAAAAATAATCTGTACTATTCGTAACCATTTCAAATCCATGTTGCAATATCTTAACAATTTTTATCTGAATGACAATTAAGATCAGATATATTTAAAAATATAAATGTGTACACATATGTACAAAAAACGAAGCATGGATCAGGAGATAAGAATCATTAATTATTATGAAAAATAGTGTTATATGATCCTATCTGAAAATTCACTTTTTGACCTAGGTGAGACACTTTTTTATAGAATAAATTATAATATCAACTATTATTTTAAATAATAATAATCTATGTTCTATTGTCCACATGACCACAATCATACCATGCTGAATAATACAGTCCATTCTGATATAATTGGAACAGCAAGGTTGTTTTTCGATTGTCTTAGCTACACAGTAAAGAAACTTAGGTATGCGATCAAATATATTTGATCGCATACCTAAGTTTCTCCCTGTGCTTGGTGGGTTTCCTCCACTCCAAATTGTGGAAATGTGTGTGTGTGTGTGTGTGTGAATGCGTGTGTGACTGTTAACCAGAGGTCCTACTATGATCACACAAATGGGTCTACAGACCTTCCTAGATGGATGGATCTAATATATCATAGCTTTCATTTTCTGATATTTAGAAAACTTTTTTTTTCTTTTTTTCATTTGAAACTTCCAATTCTCACTTGGTCAAAAATATTTGAAAATATGATTGACCGGTATTTTTGTTTGCCCAGATATGCACTGTTAGATCACTTAAACAATTAACAGCTCTAAATGTTTTGTCGCTTTAAAAATGATCCATCATTAAGACCAGAGCGCTGTCTGATTGAGGAAAACAAGATATTTTGATACTAAGAAAAAAAATAGACAAACCTGAAATCACTCAATTATTTGAAAAAATTAATAAACCACTTGGGTACTAAAAACCAGAAATCAGCAAGATTGATTACGTAAAACAAGAGCAGTCGACAGAAACATTTTGTGAGCTTTGATGAAAGTCCCCAAAACTACAGCACTGGACAGGAATGAAAAAAAAAACACACAATACACCTTTCAAAGAAACTTTTAATGCAGAAATATAGAGACTCAAAAGACTTGTTTCGAAATTGCAAAGAAATACAGAAATTACAAAAAGGTTGATAAAAAAATTACCTCAACAAAAGTTATGAAAAGACCAGTGTATGGACTTGCAAGGGCACTTCTGAAATGTCAGAAGTGGACAGTGATTGGACAGTAATCCAAAACACACTGTCAATCAACAAACTCAAGACCAAGTAGCATTAAGCTTTCTGAAGGGGAGACACAAGAGAGGAACCTCCCAAAACTAACAACCACTGCAGTGATGCTGCAAACATGGTGTAGTACAAGTCTCACAAAAAGTCTCACAGTTGATGATGTCATTATGTCTCTGGCTCGATGCAGTTGTTGCATGCAAGGGACGTGCAACTAAATATTGGAGTTTATTTGCTCACCTTAACAAAAATAAATAAAAATAGTGGTCTGGCATGTGCAGGTTTGTTTAACAGATTCAGATCTGAATGTCAGGGTATGAAAACCAAATTTATCTTTTGATGAAACCAAATCCAAAAATCAGCCTTGTTGTTTCAATACTTAATAATAATAATAATAATTCAAAATAACAGAGGAATAGCTAGTTAGCTAGTTTACACTGCTTAATTCACCATATGTATGAAGGTTGGAATGTGATATTATTAAATAAATGAAAAACCCTAAATTAAAAGTGGAATTGTTATTATTGATCAATGGTCATCAGTGATCAATGAAACATTGAAGAATTACAATTAAACATTTGGAGGTTAAAAATATATATATAATTGCTAAGTAAATATTTATTAAATTGTGTATTTAATTATTTCATGATTTATTTAGTTAGTTATTTCATCAGTTAGTTATTTCACTTAAAATGTAAAAAAAAAAGGAATATAAGTCTTTACTGCTTATGTTTTTTTTTAAAAATTACCAGGAAAAAAAAACAGAAAGTGCACACTACGCGCTTCATTATTGCTTTCCGCTCCTCCACAGGGCACCTCAGGAAGTGATGGACCCCCAGGACCACCTGGTGAACGGGTATGAGTTTACATCTACTTTTTTTCTTTACAGATCAGTGATTGGTAGTATATTGGTAATACATGAATATTCAATGTTGTCAAATAAACTGTTCCCATGTACAGTAAGCTCAGCGATCTCTTAAAAATGTGTGTGTTATACAGGGCCTGCCAGGACCTCAGGGATCAACTGGATTCCCTGGACCTAAAGGGCCTCCTGTGAGTAAAATTTGTAATAGAAATAGAATGAAAAAATGAAATGTCTTTTTTCCTGTTTTATGTTTTTATCTCTCATCTTTTTATGACCTCTGTTATTCAGGGACCACCTGGAAAGGATGGACTGCCTGGGCACCCTGGACAGAGAGGAGAGACAGTAAGTTATACCACATATACAAACACACACATGTACAGTACACACACGAAAGAAGATATATTCTGATCACCAAGAAAGTTTGTATTCAATCCCACCTAGTTTATGAGACGCAGTTATCCCATTCATCCCCCGAACAACAATCTATAAACATTCCTCAATCTGCCTGTTCCCTACACTGTCCTCTACATTTTCCTTTATAACAATCCAAACATCTGTCCCTACACCAGTTCAATCACATGTACCACCACCACTGTTGTTTTTCTTCACTCATAGACTTGTTCTTTTCTCAGGGGTTCCAAGGGAAGACCGGACCTCCTGGACCTCCAGGTGTGTTAGGACCTCAGGTGAGTGTATGCACACACACACACACACACACACACACACACACACACACACACACACACACACACACACAAAAGAAGATGCATTATGATCACCAAGATTATTTTTTGTTTAAAGCTATCAACTGCAGCTTCATTGTTCTGCCAGTGACTATCCCATCTCTAGCCATTATCATACAGTAATAAGCTAACCAGTCTCACATGGTATAGATTTAAATCTAATTAATTGATTTAATATCTTGTGCGATTTGTCCAGTGAAATTTTCTTAAGCTTTAGGCTAATGTGTAATACAACATTATTCACAGGGACCAACAGGTGAAACTGGACCAATGGGAGAGCGAGGCCATCCCGGACCTCCAGGACCACCAGGTGAACAAGGTCTGCCTGGGCATGCTGGTAAAGAAGGAGCCAAGGTGAGAACATACACTCACACACATATACATATTCACATGCATACACGCATGCATCAATACAACTATCCTCACATGCATGAGTCTTATTTTGATTTGAAAGCATAAATACATTATACCTGTTTGCCTCTGGTGTGGGTGTGTTTAGGGAGATCCAGGCCCGGCAGGCCCTGCTGGTAAAGATGGACCTCAAGGACTGCGAGGTTTTCCTGGAGAGAGAGGGTTACCTGGGCCTGTTGTGAGTGACATTTACAACACAGAGTTTTCATTTCAAACCAGTGCAATTATGCAATAGATTGTAAAATACTCAATCTAAGTACGACTTTCATATTTATTTGAAAATAATATAAATTATCAAATCATGTCATTAAAAACATATTCAACTTAATTTAATTTAAACTTAATATGCAGCAGTTCACATAGCATGTACAATGTGCAGTTTTATTTATTTTTTTATATATAGTTATATACACCCCCCCCCCAACAGCAGGCAAACACAAGGATGCCATAACAATCAGATGTCCATTAAAATAATAATAATAATAATAATATATGCAAGTAATCATCCCCACACTCTTCTTTTACAGTACAATATTACAGTATCTGCATTCATGCCCTCAGCAAAAGTTAAGAAAGGCTGCCAAATATTATAAAATGTATTAGTAGACCTGTATATCTAATTTTCAACTGTATATCTAATTTTCTCCAGCTTAAGATACTTTTCTTATCCAGCAGCTAAATGTTGGTGGCTCAGGGTCTTTCAGTTTAGTTAGTATTAGTCTCCTAGCCAAAAGAGAACAGAAGGCCAATATTTAAATTTTCCTTTGGTTAAAACTAGTGTTTTCTGGGGTCACACCAAACAATGCAATAAATGGAAATGGCTCTACTATCTCTCCAAATAGTTCGGAAAAGGTCTCAAAAATGTTGGTGCAGAACATGTAAAGTCTTGGACAAGTCCAAAACATATGCAGCAGAGTTGCAGGAGCCTGCCTGCATCTATCACATGTTGTATCTACTGTATAACTTTAATCTTAGAAAGTCTGACTTTTGACCAATGTAAACGATGCACAATCTTAAATTGTATTACAGCATGTCTAAGGCAAATCGATGATGAGAAAATTCCCTGTATTATTTTTAGGGAACTGCAGGTTTGAAAGGGAATGAAGGACCACCGGGTCCACCTGGACCAGCTGTGAGTAAACACTGTATCTCTCCATACATCTTTCTTTTCTCACCCTCTATCATTCTATCTCTCTGTCTTTCTCTCTATTTCCAGTGACTCTTTTATATTTACTGTTTTATTTCCTGTTTCTTTTTTTGTCCTCTGCTATACCCCATGGCTCTTCAGTAAGTAAATATGTGCAGGTTTGTCTATTATTCTCTCTCTCTCTCTCTCTCTCTCACTCTTTATCTGTGTTACTTCTCATTTGACACATACATATGCCACGGTCAGTAAGCATCTGGCATGTTCTCAAGAACATTACAGTAAAATTATGTTCCATTCTGAAGAAAGATATTTGTAATGTGACTAATTTATATTTAAAAAAATATTAACATTTCCTTTCTGTCCTTGTCTCTTTGCTTCCAGGGTTCACCTGGTGAGCGAGGTCCTGCTGGTCCGACAGGTCCCACTGGACCCCCTGGACGTCCAGGACCTCAGGGACCCCCAGGGCCTTCTGGAGAGAAAGGTGGACCGGTGAGTTACGCTTACCCTAGTCTCTTGTGCAAATTTCCTCTTACAGCAGATAAACCCATGTCTTACACCCTAACATAATTTCTAAATGTAAACCAGACACTTATCTTACTGCTTACTTCTATCTTTTGTTACAATTCCACCTTAACCATAATCCATTAATACCTGACACACAAACTCTGAAATCCGAATTCCTATCTCTAGATTTATATTCCATAATACTAAAATTGTCCTTGACTCCAAATTCATACAGTAAACTATAACCTGTAACTAATCCCCTGACACAGACAACCCCCTCCCAAATTCAAATTCAACTCTAATCACAGTAATAACAGATCTTCCCATATTTCTGTTCTTTAGGGAGAAAAAGGACCTCAAGGCCCTGCTGGTAGAGATGGTATCCAGGGTCCTGTTGGTTTGCCTGGTCCTGCTGGACCTCTTGGACCTCCAGGAGAGGATGGAGATAAGGTATGGCTACTCTGAAAGACCACATGTCTTATTTCCCTTTTTTTAATTGTAGATATTTTATCTACATTGGTTCCTTTTACAGTAGAAATATATTTTATCTGATAGGGTGAGATCGGTGAGCCTGGCCAGAAAGGTAGCAAAGGAGATAAAGGAGAGCAGGTGAGATTGTTAAATTTTTCCATTCGCTTTTATTCTTCCAGTTAGTAATTAATATGAATGTACATGCAATAACCTAAACACTTTTGTTTTCATTTGTGTTTTTTCGTCTCTTTCATTGTTTTTGCAGGGCCCTCCTGGTCCAACTGGACCTCAAGGGCCAATTGGTGCACCTGGTCTAGCTGTGAGTATTATTTATCTTTTATATATTACATATTTTAGCATCTTTCTAAAAGCATGTTTCATGTTCTGTCCTTACGATCTGTAGTATTCAATGTAGTGAGTCATCCAGATAAATTTGTAATAATATCATTTCAAATGTATTATGATGTCATGTTTTCCTTAAAAAAACAAAAAACAAGAAAGCATCTGGTTCCTGTATTTGGGATTGATGTTTGAGATTCTCTTTTGAGACACAGTTAACAACCAGCTCCATGGTTTTATCCAAATATTCTGATAGCTTATTGCTTTAATTTCTAAATAAAGAACTCCTACTGTAGTTTGGGAAAACACTCTAACTTAACTTAGCACTACTAGGTAAGGTAAAAACTACTTACTAAAATAGGTTTTAACTGAGAAAGAAATGGAAAGTTGCATCTTAGAAACATGTTTCAAACATAAATTAACTATCAAAAATTAAATCTAGTATGGCAAAAATGTTATCTACCCTAGAAAAAATATTACTCAAGTAAAGTCCTGCATTAACTATTCTTAATTAGCTTAATTAACTTAATTAACTTGAGCGCAAGTACACAAGTACTGAACTTGTATTAGTTTCCTGTAGCCTTAAAGTCAAGAAAATGTTTTAAAGTCCTATATTGAACTGGGTTTTGTTTTGGATCTCACTTGCTAAGATGACAGAAAATAAATAATTTAGCTAAAATGCTTCTTTTTTTTCTGACATTACTCCAGCTTTACAGTACTGTGCAAAAGTCTTAGGCACTCTATGTTTTTAGTACAAACTTTGTTATACAGTATTCTTTTCCTAATTTCCAAACATTAATATTCCAGCGAAGATAATAATAATAATAATAATAATAATAATAATAATAATAATAATAATAATCTTACAGGAAAACATCTGTAGTCCAGAAAAGAAAGCAGCATATTATGTAAAAGACCAGTTTTCAGAAAAAAAAACTAATAAAAAAGAAAGCTTCTGGATTTTCTGGAATAAATACACAAATTGTACCTGTATATTTTTAAGCAACTCCTTGTCACACCAATTATTGACTTTGATTTATTAATTACTGTTTACTTCTTTTTTATAGTATTTTTGATTTTTTTTAAACTTTGTAAGACATTCTTTCTCTACAGCACTTATTTATACAATTATATAAGTGATTTTATCTAGTTTAACTTCGTGTATCTTTTCCCCCTGCCTTAGGGAGCTGATGGAGAGCCTGGTCCGAGAGGACAGCAGGGTTTGTTTGGGCAAAAAGGAGATGAGGGACCACGAGGATTTCCTGGACCCCCTGGACCTGTTGGCCTTCAGGTTGGAACAAGCGCACACAATTGTTGTCTTATGGCAACTGACACTTAATACTGATTACTGTTCCCATTGCATTTAATAAATCAGAACAAACTTTTATAAATGAGAAAGCGTTATTCATTTCTGGTTTCTTTTGCAAACAGGGTTTGCCTGGACCTCCTGGTGAGAAAGGAGAAACTGGTGATGTTGGTCACATGGTAAGAAGAAATACATTCTAATTTCATAATATTGCATATATTTTAATAAATATTTTAGCATTGTAGCAATATAATTATTTGTATAGCATTGTAATCTTTGCAATATACTATTGATAAATCTCAGGCACGTATTTTATACTATTAATAAAAAATTTAAGTACACCTGTTTGAACATAATGTGGTAAATTATGAGTAATGGTCTGAATTTACTTTAATCCTGTTTATATGTCTCACTTTCTTTCTCTCTCAGGGTCCACCTGGTCCTCCGGGTCCCAGAGGCCCCTCTGGACCTCCAGGAGCTGATGGACCTCAGGGCCCCCCTGGAGGCAATGGAAACCCTGGAGCTGTGGGAGAGAAGGTTTGAAACCTCAATGGCCATTCTAAAAACAGCATGTTATTACAATAAGTTATTAGAAGAGAATAGGGCTGCTACTGTACATTATTCTATTTAACGAATTATGTTTTGTATAGACACTGCCAAGGTAATTGCTTTTAGATGTAAATATCATATGATAACTAGCATATAGTAAATCGCAGTAGAATTGTAGAATTGTAGTAACTTAAAGGTCTTTATGTTTAGAGCACTGGAAGTGTCATGGGTTTCATTTAAGTGACCGTTTTATAAAAATGGTAGCAATTTTATTTAGAATACCATTGTGACATTTACTATCACTTTGTTCCTTTTCTCACTCCCTCACTTTCTCTTTGTTTAGGGAGACCCAGGTGAGCCTGGAGAGCCTGGTTTGCAAGGCGATCTTGGCCCTCCGGTATGATACAATGGCCTAAACCCACAGAAACACACATTTGTAAAAAAATATATATATATATATTACACTGCACAGTCTAAGGCCTATATCAAGACTTCTTGCTATATTTGTTTTATAATAGGATTTTCCTAACAGCTTTAAATTTGTCTTTAAGTTTTAGTTAATGTATTCTTGATATAGTATAATATGAGTTAATCACTATATTAGATATGGATAAGTGAAAATAAAACACAAATCTCACAAAACTGTGTGTGTGCGTGTCTCAGGGACCAAGAGGTGAGCGAGGAGAGAAAGGAGAAGCTGGTCCTGCTGGCTCTGCTGGTCCACCAGGACCTAAGGGCCCACCTGGAGATGACGGTCCTAAAGGAAGTCCAGTGAGTTCTGACCATCATTATTATTAGAATTATAACTATTTGATACCTATGCATGTCAAGCATTAATAATGTAATACAAACACATTTGTTTATTTGTTTATTAATTGTTTTTAGGGTCCAAGTGGTTTTCCGGGTGACCCTGGACCTCCTGGAGAGCCTGGTCCAGCTGTATGTTTGATTTCCTTATTGGCATGCGTATTTATGTGTTAACAAGTAAATAATCATTAGGAAACTGACATGACAGTAACTGTTTTTTTGAAGGGTTTGGATGGTCCTCCTGGTGACAAAGGTGATGATGGAGAATCTGGTCAGCCTGTGAGTTACCTTGTCAATCATCCATTCATGAAACATATACAGACATATACAGTACTTTTTTTTTTTTTACTTATTTGTGATTGTTTGTGTTAGGGATCACCAGGACCAACTGGTGAGTCTGGACCAACTGGACCGCCAGGAAAGAGAGTGAGTAACTTCTGTCTATGAATTGCATCTACTATATCGGTTTGTTTTCATCTATCTGCATGTCAGTCCTGTATCAATGTTCATTTAATTCTCTTTTTAATATATTCCGCTATGAATAGGGTCCTCCAGGAGCAGCAGGACCTGAGGGACGACAGGGAGAGAAAGGAGCTAAAGTAATGGACATATTACATGGCATCACATTCTTAAAATCTTAAAACCTTTATAAGGGAAACATTACATTTACAGTACATTACTAGACTATTTTAGCACTGCATCTACATACTTTTGTTTTTGTCTTTCTCAGGGCGAGCCCGGTCTCGAGGGTCCACAGGGTAAGACAGGTCCTGTTGGACCCCAAGGTGCTCCTGGCAAGCCTGGATCTGAAGGATTGCGGGGAATCCCTGGCCCAGTAGTGAGTTCCAAACCACACACATACATACACATACTCAGGTATGCAAATTGACAAACATATTAATGAGATGGCTTAAATCCCACACAGCTTGGGTTCTCAACTTTATCACAGTGGGAGCCAAATTATTGTTTGGCAGAATGTATATAAAACTGAGGTAGAGAGAAAGTACTGACGTATTTCAGGGAATTAACTCAAGTGTCTGTTTTGTTTAGGGAGAGCAAGGCCTGCCTGGGTCTCCTGGACCTGATGGACCCCCAGGACCTATGGTATCCACACAAATACCTACCCATTACCACACTTAAATTACACCTAAATAGTCTACAAAGGTGTATACTAATAACAAATGGCATTAACAATGTATGTTATTATCTCTCTCTCGCTCCCTTTCTTATAGGGTCCTCCTGGACTGCCTGGACTGAAAGGAGACACTGGAGTTAAAGGAGAAAAGGTACGGGTTCCAATACTTCCAAATTATATTTCAACAGTTAATGGTATGATCACAGTGGTTTAAGTTGTCCATTTACTCCAACGTCTCACATGTGACTTTGAGTATAAAAATATAAGAACAATTTCTTTCTAATATTTGTATATATGTATACTTTTGCATGGTGTTTATCATGTGACTGCATTTCAGGGTCATCCAGGTCTGATTGGTTTGATTGGGCCTCCTGGAGAGCAGGGAGAAAAAGGAGACAGAGGACTGCCAGGGCCACAGGGATCAGCAGGACCTAAAGGAGACAATGTATAATGCACATGCACAAACTGTGTAAAAAATATATATAGATACAGACACAGACCTTGCTCACACATACTGTAATCTGCAAAACTCTTGAGCCACCCTGTCAGTTAAAATACTTCATATTTTGCTTAAGGAATGCTTTGAGTCTTGAGGAATAGATCTAGGGGCTTCCTGAAGAACTTTTTTTGTCTCTTTTTCCACTTGTTTCTCAGTCCAGTTCCTGCACCTGAGCAGTTTCAGAAGAATGTTCTTTGTTTGTGACCGATGAATCATTCAAGCATATAAATTAATCTAACTTAAGGTATGAACAAGTAAGAAACAGGAGCAGATTAGTGATTAGTATGCTGGTGATGCTGAATGCTGAATGGTTGGAACAGATGAGAGGGGAAATGAGATCGCTGCACCAATTTTTAAATTGCATCTTTATACACTTTGCATCTTGTCCCAGTAAAAACATTTTCCCATTTCTTGATTTCAATATACATAATTAAGTTTAATTGAATTTCATTTGAAGAAATTAGGGGTGGCACAAGACTTTTGCACAGTACTTTATGTTCGTACAGTTTAGCATACACACGCTCACACTTGAAAAGGCAGTGTCTAAAGTATTCTCTATCAGTAGTAAAGTATCTAAAGTAGCTACAGTAGGAAAGTGTAGTGAGCCTTCCTCAAACCATCACTATGTTGTGTGATGGATAGGTTTCAATAAACATTTGATCATAAGTCTATATTGGAAATGTGATATATGCATAAAGAGAAAATATAAAAAAATTTTCCATTCTCACACGGTAATTATGATTTACTGAACAATGCTCTTTATATCATTTTTTTCCCTCTTTCTCTCACTCTTTCTCTCTCTCCCTTTGTGCAGGGTATCCCTGGCCATGCCGGATCTCTGGGACCGATTGGACCTCCTGGATTGCCTGTACGTATTTGTCTATTATTTATTTATTATTATTAAATCCAAACTTTCAGTTTTTTTTTAGATGTGTTCATAAATAAATGTGTGTGTGTTTCTTTATACAGGGCCCCCCTGGTCCCAAAGGAGCAAAGGGATCTTCAGTAAGTTTCCTCTCTCTCTCAACCAAAAGTCATATATTAGTGCTTGGCTTTTAGTCAATATTTAACCTGAATATGTTTTTTGTGCTCTCTGTAGGGTCAAACTGGACCAAAGGGAGAAGCAGGAGTACCAGGCCCTCCAGGCCCACCGGTCAGTAGCAGTAACTGAAAAAACGTTTTTTAGTTATCAAATATCTCAATTGACGTGTTCAAAAATCATGTATTTCTTCAGTTTTTATACTGATCGGTTTTGCCTTATTTCATAACAATAAAGTTAGCGTTCAAGTTTTTTCAATTCACAATGTTTCATGGAAGGAATTTGTATGGATTTGCAGTAGTGAAAAGCTTAGTCACCAATACACTGCCTTCCAATGCAAACCTAAAGGGTCCACCAGGCGATGTCATCCACCCACTGCCCATGCTTTCAAGCCCCAAGAGAGCACGAAGGAGTATTGATGGCAGCAAGCTGGCGGACGATGCACCTGATTCCAACTACAAGGATTATGAAGATGGTATGGAGGAGATTTTTGGATCGCTCAACTCTCTAAAACAGGAGATTGAGCAGATGAAGCATCCACTGGGAACCCAGAGCAACCCAGCACGCACGTGCAAAGACCTGCAACTTTGCCACCCTGACTTCCCAGATGGTGGGTGTGCGCACATGTAAACACATATACACACCCACAAACTTATCATGCTTTTCTAATATCCTAGTTTAGGTGTTTTTAATGTTGCAAATCAAAACATCAATGCATAAAATAATGCATTTGAAATAGGTGTAAAAACCATGTGAAAATCATTAACCCTTTGTTTTGCTTTCCTTTTAAGGCGAGTACTGGATTGATCCAAACCAGGGCTGCTCACGAGATTCTTTCAAGGTTTACTGCAACTTCACAGCTGGAGGAGAGAGCTGTATCTTCCCTGATAAAAAGAGTGAAGGGGTGAGTATTCATATAAACAATGCTTGCAGGGTCATTGACAGAAACTGTGGTCTCAACATAGTTTTAGCTGTTCCATTACTGAGTGTAGTCTAATTTGGGCAGCTCCCGGTTTCCAATTCCTTAGTGAGAAGCGTTCCACTTAGACCATATTCCCCTAAGATACAGCACAGTAAGCGTGTTAGTGCTGGGTGATACTTCCAATGGACAGCTAGCTGTGGTACTGTGCTTTGTACCTGACAACTGATGAAGGGCTAGATAAGAATTAGCACAAAATTAACAAACCTACAGGAAGCCATCATTGCTACCTACTTGTGTAGTGTGGTAGTAGCTTAAACACCGTCTAATTTAAGCAATATGTTGTGAAGGACTGGTTAAGCCACTCCTCCCACAGTCAATGTGTGGAAGTACTGTATGTAAAACTGTACTGTTCTGTGTAGGACTATTTTCATAGCCACTGTGTAAGTGAAATTTTGTCTTTAGTCATCAATTGCTGCAAATTGCTCATGGCATTAAGTTCAGATACAGTGGTACCTCAGCATACGAATAAAATCCATTCCAGAGGCGAGTTTTTAAAATGAAAGTATGTTTGGGAGAAACCAGTTCGACTGAAAAATTAACAGAAAACTGAACAGTTTGACTGAAAAATTAAATAACTCAATTTTTACTATTTTGAGAAACTATTTTGTAAAGAAACTTGTGATATTACAAACTGAGAGAATATTTTGTGCTTGGTTCTTTAAGTCAGGAAAGGGGAACAAGGAAAAAAGTGTTTTACCATTTTATGAGGAGCACCAAGTTAAACTGAGACTTGTGATGAAATTTCTCAAGAATGAATTTGTAAAACTGATTTACATTTACAGAAGACTTCAAGCACAATATAGTGATGAGACTCTTAGCAGCATTAAAACCTTTGAATGGTGCAAACGTTTTAAAGAAGATCGTACATCTGTGAATGTTGATCCCGGCCGAGGTGGCTTAGAGCCCTGCAGTTGTTCCCATGAACATTCAGCAAGTCGAACCATGAAAATCAACAGATAATTTGTGGTCAACTTGTGGAAGAGAATGTCTGTGGAAATTTCAAATACAGTCATTCATGAACACCACTTGCACATTTCAGGAACTCAGCTGGGTTTTATTGCTACATCCTTGTATAGTCCACATATAGTCCTGACCTCATTCCAAGACATTTCCCCATGTTTGAAGGCGTTTCTGGGAAGCAGGAAGCAGGCAATTTAAACAGTTTAAACTTTCTACATTGATGGTATCCAAGTACAGTGGAACCTCGGATTGCGAGTAAAGCGGTTTGCAAATGTTTCGCAAGACAAGCAAAGAGTTGTAGTCAATTTTGACTTAAAAAACGAGCAAGTCTTGGTTTACACCAAGTATCATGTATCACGCATGCGCTTCTTCTTTTGACATTGAGCGTCACGTGATCAAAATTGAGGCAATGATTTTTCTCTCTCTTGCGCTGCGGAATTGTGGGTAATCTTGTGGGTTAAGACCCCTGCTAGGTCTTAATGCTTGTCGCTTACTGGTATAATCAACATCACCCTCTCTGTTTCAGCACGCGTAATTTGACACCGACACACACACTCTCTCGCCTTTACACCCCCCTCCCCGGCTTCACACATATATACAGACACACACTCTCTGCTCTACACAGAAACTCTGTGCTGGTAAAGTGCTGGTTCTTTTTTTTTTTTTTTTACTTTACAGCAGTGATTCCATTAGTATGCGCCTAACATGAGTGTCATTAGAGAGATTTCTTTTTTTCCCAGTTAAAAGAGTGTTTCTGTTGTGTGTGTTTGTTGTGAAACTTAAAAAGTAAGGTGGGGGGAGGGAGGAGGAGTTTTACTGTGTAATGCGAGGGAAGAGGCTAATTTCACACACACACAAATGCCCATTTTTACTTTATATATTGTATTAATTATTTTCATGTATTAATTTTTTTGGGCTGTGGAACGAATAATTTGAGTTTTCATTATTTCTTATGGGAAAATTCTATTTGGTTTTGGAACTATTTTGGAGTGTTTTGGAATACGAGCCCACTTCCGGAACGAATTATGCTCGTAATCCAAGGTTCCACTGTACTATTGAAATGCTGGGATAATTCTGCACAATCGAAAGTCCCAGTTTGACTTGAACACCCCTCATAATTTGCCAGTATGAGTGAAACTTTTAATTTGCACCAGGATGTGTGTTTTAATTTAAAATTGCCTAATTAAGTAGTGTAATTGGTTATTTTTTATGCTTCAGTTGCCCAAATACCCTTTTCCTAATTCCTGATTCATCTTACCTATATGGTCTCCTTTTTGTTATCTTTTCATGTTTTTGGTCATTCATATTTTTTCTCCTGCTTCTCCTAATCACCCTTCTCTTTTTTATTTTGCTCTTCCTCATTATGCCTCTTCTTTTTCTTCTTCTATTCTTGGCCATGTTCCCCATTTTTTTAAACTCTCATTCTTTTTCTTACTCTGGTGTCTCAGACTAGGCTAACCTCTTGGGTGAAGGAGATTCCAGGCTCCTGGTACAGTGAATTCAAACGTGGTAAACTGGTAAGAGCACCTCCGTGACCCTCCATCCACCTTCCACCACCTGAACTGCTCTTGTTATTTTTCAGAGTAAAATGGCTCGCTGGCCCAAAGACAGCCCAGGCACTTGGTATAGTCGCTACAAACGGGGGTCCATGGTAAGTAGAAAGGGCCAAGTTGGGATCCAAGAGAGAGGACTTTGGTTCTAAGGTTCCTTTTCCAAGGACCTGAGGTTCTAAAGGTCTGAGGTTACTCAGTTCTAAAGTTCTGCGGTTCCCACATTTGTGTGGTTCCATAGTTCTTATGTTCTGAGAAGCTAAGGTTCTGAAGGTCCTAAGTTCCTAGTGTCCAAGGTGCCATGGTTCTGAGGTTCTATCTCTTGGAGACCTGTGGTTCTGCATGGTTCTTGCTCTGCAGTTGGAGCTCTTGTTTGAGCATGGTATTACATGAGCTTCTCTGTACTATGACAACAACAGAGTGAGTCCTCAGGCTTATGGCCATTCTGAGAGATGAAAGCAGATGTGTCATCCAAAGCCATGACTTAGTTTAAAAACACCACTCTCATAATAGGTGCTTACCTAAATTAATCAGTAGTTTGTGTGTGACTGACTTTGGCTTAAGGCCAATGGTCTTCATCCTCAGTGTCTATAAACTGTAGAAAAACTCTTTTGAAGGGTGTTCTGGACTCTTGCATGTTGACTAATAGGCACTTTCCCATCCTCTCTGGCAAGTCTGATAAAAGTGGAGCCATTTTGTCAGCTTTCAGCCTCATGGTCACAACTTTCTCGCATAACTTCTGGGTTCAGTCACTGATGATATGTGGCTGTGAACATAAGGTAATGTTTCTACTGTATGTGCTGGCAGTCCACACGAAACATAAAAATCTGTGGACAATATACAGACACACACCGGCATCGACTGGATAGTGTAGTGATTTTCTATAGAATTTTCAATTTGAATTCCATTTGACCACAAAATAATATTAAATTAGATTAAATATACATGAATAATTCTGAATCCAGTCTTTGTGTTTGTGTGTTAGTATGCACATTTATATATCCTCTTGCATGTGTAAGGTCATCGCGTATGAGTGTATGATGAGGAAAACACGTAAGTACAGTGTGTGTGTGTGTGTGTGTTTATGCATGCATGCATGCATAGCATGTTAATTTCTTTTGCTTTGCCGTCACAGTCTAAGTCATGTGTGTAAAACCTAAATGGAGGAAATGGCGTGTTCTAACAAGGTTTGGTATGGACAGAACGAACATTTGCATATTTCTTAAAATGCAAATGTTACATCACACCATGGAGACAATAAATAAGCTTTTATTTAACACTGCTGTACTTTCTCTGTAAGAATTGATGCTTCTGACTGCTTATTAAGCGAACAGAAAATAATGTAGGAAAATAACCCACATTATCAGCCTACATTAAATTGTTTTATCAGCATTATAACTAGTTTAATAAGAACACCTTGAAACTACTCTTCTGATTGTATCCTGGCTCATGTTTTATTAATATGGTATCTATTATACCTATATACTATTTATTTATATATTTACAAATATATCTCTTATTAAAATTTGCACATCCTAGGAAAATAGGTTATCTACAGGACATGAGGGTGAAGGTTGTCTTAGCCTCATTAACCTCACTACACTTAAGTCCATATTGCTTTTATATATTTTCTTGGCTAAAAAGGTGTGATGTGTAATTTGTAAAGAAACCTCTAGTGGAAGGAACCTCTACCAGTATATCCTGAGCTGCTAGCAGGACACCTGTTTTCTTTTTTACCCTTTACAGCTCTCATACATGGACGCTGAAGGCAATCCGATTGGTGTGGTCCAAATGACATTCCTGCGCTTGCTAAGTGCCTCGGCCCGGCAGAACCTCACATATAACTGCTACCAGTCCGTGGCCTGGCATGATGAAGAGCTGGACACTCACGACAAGGCCATTCGCTTCCTGGGCTCCAACGATGAAGAGATGTCCCATGACAACAATCCATACATTACTGCCATTATGGATGGATGTGCGGTGAGCAGAAATTATTCACTCAATCCACAAGTACTGTAGTAACAGATGAACAATTGCAGTATTTTATATTTAGGACTTTCTTAGTATTGGAATGGTCTTTTGTTTTTTGATATACTCTGAAGACATGAGGGTTTGAATTGTAATTTTAAATTGATGAATTTTAGATTTAATTTCCTTATGTTTACATTTGGATGTGTTAAACAGCTTAGAACATAGAACCCTTTAGGAACACTGGAACATTTGACTCATCAGTGTTTCTTGATGACAAGGTGTTTTGTGCTAGACAAAAGAATTGTCCTTCCTGTTCCGTTCCAGTACTTTTATTACAGTATAAGGGAATTGTACTCGCATCCAAATTTCACCAATTTCTTTTCCTTGTCTCTTCCTCTCCCTTCTCCTTTTTTACAGTTGAAAAAGGGCTATGAAAAGACTATTCTAGAGATCAACACTCCAAAAGTGGAGCAAATACCATTTGTTGACATCATGTTCAACGATTTCGGTGGAGTAACGCAGAAGTTTGGCTTCGAGGTTGGCCCGGCCTGCTTTATTGGCTAAGACTGTTCACTGAACGCACCAACGAAAAAAAAAAACATTCATTTTCTCAGAAACCAAAGAAAGGAATAGGACAACATATTTTCTAAAGATTTGTGTTTCCAAAATAAAACACCAACTTATCATAGAAAGGATAAATGAAATAAAAATAAATAAATAAAGAATGGATCTCTCACAAAACAAAACATATTTTGACCTCAGTGTACCTGTCTCTGTCACATGCAAGTTTTGAAACTGGATTAGCTGAATGCTAGCTAGCTAACCCTATGCTTTAATTGCCACATTCTGACCACCCATGCTGTATAGGTGTATAGGTGTAGGAGCTTTAATGCACTTCTTGCAGGTGGAAACCTCCTCACACTCTCCACCTGCTTTTAGCTCTGTCTGGTTTCTGCTTGCATTTATTCAGCGTTTCATTTCCCCCCCCAGTACTTCAATGAGCTTTATTTTGTGCATATTTGTTTTCCCATTCCCTGGAATGGTGCTTATATATAAATATATATAAATATTTTTTGTATGTTTGTAAGTACTTTCTGTATATTTCTCTGTTTTTTCTCAGTTTCTTTTTTTTTTTGTGTGCGCTTCAAAACATGCATGTGAACCATTGAGTGAGAAGGACAGCAGGGATGCTGGTGATTGGTGCAAATAAAGTATTATATTTCAACTCTATCGGTCATCCTAGAGAAAATTGGGTAGCAGAACAAAATAAATAAAATGACAGAAACGAAAAGAGAAATCAAGAAGAAAGTATTACGTCCTGATGCAGGTGTGACCCACATCTTTTGAATTTTTTTTCTTTTTTTTTTTCTTTTTTTTTTTGTTTCACATAACTGAATGAAATTAAAAGTTAGAACAAGCAATAATAGCAAGTTCATGGCAACTAATTTTCTGGATTGTTACAATCACAGGGTATCTGAACGATTCCATCCTTTATCCTTTTTCTATCACACCTTGTGCTTGAGTCTATCACAAAGCACACACAATGAGAAACAGTTTCTTTGAGGAAACACTAAATGAGTGAACTAGGTGCTATTTCCTTCTGCCTGTGGTGCTATATACATATATATTTTCCATTTTTTGTTTGTTTTAAATGATTCACCAATGATGATGCATCTTCCATTTCTTTCATCACTTTTTTTTCCTTTTTTTTTTTTTTTTTTCCTGGGTAGCAAGTCCTGTGTCCTGTGTGGGGAAATATTCTTATGCATGCCGATCCATCATAATCATTCATAAACCAAAAATTTTGACCATGTAACTAACAAATTTGTCTATGTGCCATCACCCTACACACTGTTGTCAAACGTGCAGTATGCAGACTGTAAAGTGGCGCTTTACCGGGAGATTATTTATGTATTTTTTTCCGCATAGTCCTCCATAGCACATTTATTCCCATAAATTTAGAATGTAGTTAAAAGAAAGTAGATTTTTTAAAGGTAGTAATTATTTTACAGTGTTTGTGGACCTAGAGCTTTACAGTGGACATGAGTGCAATCGGCAGTTCACCTCAAGCAGACAGCAGTCCATAAAGTCTTCAGTGGAGAGGTTTTTTTTTTTTTTTTTTTTTTGTACAGGGAAGAACTTGACCTCTGTTACCAGAGCCAAATACAGAGGACTAACTAATCTACTGTCCTCCATTTCTCAGGCCAAATATATTCTCACAGAATAGACTTCATGAAATACACTCAATGACCAACAGATCACTTTGTTTGAGATTGTGCAACTGTGTGGTAGATAGAGTTCCCATTTTTGGTATAGAAAGAAAATTTATTTTCTTGCCTCTTTTTTTCTATTTTCCCCGCATTTCTTTGCCACTAAACCCTAATGCACTCAACATCTTACACCACTATGCCAGCTACTTTGCTACAAACCTTTGCATTCTAGTAATTTGAAATATGACTTGAACTGTTAAAAGAGAAAAAAAAATCACAACACATAATTCTAATCATTAAATAAAAAGCAAAAATTTTTGTAAATTAAAAACAAAAAATAGCCATGATGCTGCCAATAAAATAATTCTGTTTTGTTTGGTTTTTGTAATATTTGTCTTGTGTTGTGTTGTCTGTTTAAGGTCTTGTTAAACCTGTGTAAGAGAGGATAGAAGATATATTGTTATTTTGTGTCAATAAATTCAAGTTTACTGTGGCCACGCACCCTTGTATGTCTTTTGAAGCATTAAAGCCTTTCTGTATGCATGAAAATGATGAAAGTTTTTCATTCTCTCAATGTTATACCAAGCTGAAATTGATTTGATTCCAGTCACATCTTTATTGCTCTGATATACCTTTCAAATGCTCAGCTGAATAAAGGCATGTCCTGAATTGTACAATGGTGACAGAGCCAGGATGTTGTAACTCTACCAAAGATGATGTTCAATTGTAGTATATTTATTGTATTATTTAAAAAAAAATAATAAATGTTAATTGATACCATTAGTGTCACCATGGCCCCCACTCTTTATCACTGACACTGAAGGACTATTGCAGGTGATTGATATTGCTTCCTTGCTTGGTTATTACCGACTCTTACCAGACAATTGGTAACATATTCACAGGTTAGAGAAGTACTGAGAAACTGTACAAAATTCTCAATAAATAAAAAGTATCAAGCCAACATGTACTCAAGTCAGAGAATGTTGCTTATTTAACATGTATTTAAGCTTTATGTGAAATGTAAAATAATAATAATAGTGAATGTTTTAATATGATTACATTAAGTAGGTCAGAGATGATGAATTGGCTTGATTTCTGCTTTTTTATGTCATAGACCAAAGAATTTGATTGAATACTTTAAACTGACATGTGAATACAAATTATAATATAATGTACAGGAGAATATTCAATTGATTTTTAAAGCATCTAATTTTAACAAAGCATACACTTGCTTTGTTAAAATATCTGGAGTATTTTTCACTCCAGTGCATGGAGTTATAAAGCAAAAAGTTCACAATCAAACCTTTTCATGATATTTTCAAAGAGTTGTGATATACTATTAATCTTTGCTATGTAACATACAGTACTGTACAGTTGCAGTTTCACATACAGTTACTGGTCTGTCAATGTTTTCTTTGAACTGGTCTTTTCCTGGGTAAAAATTGTTGTACAACACACATTTTTAATAGAAGTAAATCCCAAGAATTTGGAGCACAAACATAAATGTATACATAAATTACATACACAAAATTATTGATTCAGTGGAAGCTCAAGGCTGCTTAACTTCATCTGGTAACTTCTCTGTTCAACATTCTAATATGGATTGACTAACACACCCACAGTACGATCATATAGTCCAAAGAGTTTAGTGCAGATCTGAGAAAGAGACCGACCGGTAGGCTTATACAAGTAGGGAAGGTTTTTTAATTTATAAACAACTGCAGATTCCAAGATCAGTTCAAACAATTGTACAATTGTACAAGTTATTGGGAGGTGGGGCCACTTTGTCAAAGTTTGGAAGAAGACCCAGACATCACCCTCAGTTAAGGGGGCTTCTTCATTTGCATGGAAATAGAATAGAATACCAATAGAATTCCTCGCCATAACACTAAATCATCCGCTAGACAGCCGCTAGATTAATTTTTACAATTAATCAGACATCAAAGCTCATTGTGAAAAGGATCAAACAGGCTTCCTTTTCAGACCTCAACCCTATCAAAAATTTGTGAACTGTGCTTAAAAGTTCAATTATAGGTCTTGGAAACCAAGACCTATAATTGAAAACTACCAATTCTGCCAAGAGGAGTGATCAAATATCCAACTAGAATTCTCCCGGAAGTATCTGTAAAAACCATTTACCTAAATATTAACACTGCAGTATCCATTGTAGCTCTGCACAAAAACCAAATAAGACTTGTGCACCAAATTCTTGGGGTTTTCTTCTATTAAATTGGCATTTTGTACACACTTTTCTTTTCCAGGAAATGCCCATATTTATGCCATGATAGTGTTGTTTATGAGAAGTGAGTTTTAACTGTATCTGTAGTATCACTTTGATTAGAGATTACAAATCTGAAGAAATACCCATTTATTTATGAGAAGGATATGTTTATATGGATGTTTAAATTTACATTTCCTATGTGTAGTATGTAGTAATCCTCATGACATTGCGTGGGGACACAGACATGAATTTTCTGGAATGGCATATTGTGTTTTTGCCATTGTCAAAAAGTCAGGCAGTATGTCTAATATGTCGGTGTTAATCAGTTTTTTTACTCACGTATTCACGTTTTTTTTTTTCGGTGTGTTGTTCGGTGTATGTGAACATAACTAAACTGTGCCCTCTGGACCCATCTGACTCGTCCTGGTGCCTCCCTTCTGGTTAGAGCTCTTGTCACATGTAAGCCCGTGTGATCTGCTCGGGATGGTTGTGGTGACTGGACAGTTGCTCATTACCATGAGGGTGGTCTTGGATTCGGCTGATGCAAACAGATGTTCTCTGATGACTTGTGACTGCAGTCACTCTATAGTTCAGGACTGGAAGTCCTACAAACAGTTTGAGCCTTCAGTAACAAAGATGGACTCTATTATATTTAACTTCCAGCATCCTAACAAAAGGCTCGACTGCAAATCAGTCCCTTCTTTCTGATTTCACCCAAATGAGGATGGGTTCCCTGTTGAGTCTGGTTCCTATCAAGGTTTCTTCCTATTGCCATCTCAGGGAGTTTTTTTCTTGTCAGGAACAATCATTTTAATTTATACATATTTGCTCAAACATTTCATACTTATTTACCTAATTTATTTTTAATTCTAAAGCTGCTTTGTGACAATGACCATAGTTAAAAGTGCTATACAAATAATTTTTTAATTGAATTAAAATTGAAAGGGCATGCAGTAAATATTAAAAAGGATTTCAGATAAGACAGCAGCAACTCAGTCAGTTGTTTGTATACCACATATTGCACACACAGAGGTGCGGCATTAAACGCAATAATACCGATTTAAAAAAACAACAGCAACTAAAAAAAATAAATAAATAAATAAAAACATCTTTTGAAGCCTACGTTTGGTGATTCCATGTCCCCTGCAGCTGCGGGATCGGAGTGCCACCAGTGCAGAGCTGCTCAGGAATGGCAGCAGGCAGGTGTGAGCACATCTGCACGCACAGTGAGGCCAAGACTTTTGGAAGATGGCCTGGTGTCAAGAAGGGCAGCAAAGAAGCCACTTCTCTCCAAAAAAAAAACATCAGGGACAGATTGATCTGCTGTAAAAAGTATGGCGAATGGACTGCTGAGGACTGGGCTCTTTCCGATTGTTTGGGGCATCTGGAAAAAGGCTTGTCCGGAGAAGAAATGGTGAGCGCTACCATCAGTCCTGTGTCATGCCAACAGTAAAGCATCCTGAGACCATTCATGTGTGGGGTTGCTTCTCATCCAAGGGAGTGGGCTCACTCACAATTTTGCCCAAAAACATATCCATGAATAAAGAATCGTACCAAAACACCCTCAACAGAAACTTCTTCTAACAATCCAACAACAGTTTGGTGAAGAACAATGCATTTTCCAGCACGATGGACCACCGTGCCATAAGGCAAAAGTGATCAAGTGGCTCGGGGACCAAAACGCTGAAATTTTGGGATCCTGGAAACTCCCCAGATCTTAATCCCATTGAGAACTTGTGGTCAATCCTCAAGAGGCGGGTGGACAAACAAAAACCCACTAATTCTGACAAACTCCAAGAAGTGATTATGAAAGAATGGGTTGCTATCAGTCAGGATTTGGCCCAGGAGAGCAGCCCAGTCGAATTGCAGAGGTCCTGAAAAAGAAGGGCCAACACTGCAAATACTGACTCTTTGCATAAATGTCATGTAATTGTCGATAAAAGCCTTTGAAATGTATGAAGTGCTTGTAATTATATTTCAGTACATCACAGAAACAACTGAAAAAACAAAGATCTAAAAGCAGGTTAACAGCAAACTTGCTGAAAACTAATATTTGTCATTCTCAAAACTTTTGGCCACGACTGTACACATAAAAGGGGCAAACTTTGTCAGCAAAAATGTTTAAGAAGGTGGTACACAATAATATACTGCATATATTCCAACTTCTGTTAGAAACATTGATCCACCTATATCACTTACCCTGTGTAGTGTCACGGGGAGCCTGGAGCCTATTCCAGGGACTAAGGGACAAGACAACTTACAACCTAAATGTCATGCCAACTTCATATCTCAGCCAAGAACAGAAGTTCTCTAACTCACTTGTACAAAATACCAGTAAGTCATAAATGCAGCAGAGGAGACGGAGGGCATCACAGCAGACATTTGCAGAGATTGGATATGACATTCCAAAATATTCTTTCTGTGCTGCAATGTGATGTGAAAGAGAATCTGTGGCCCAAGTGACGGGTTCAACAGTAGATGTAGAAAGACTGCACTGTAATTCCACATACAGTGGCAAAGATGTTTTTCAGGTTAATAACATCTAAAACATATTTTTGGTGCTGTACAGTGCTGAGAAAGTGTCATTTTTTTTCTGTATCACAATCACACTGCCAGTCAACAACTGTGAAAGGAGTAAAAGTGAAGATTCCGTAAACTGTAAATTTGTAACTTCATACTGCTGAAACTGATACAGTATATAGAGTTCCATACCAAGAAGGTACTTTGTGTATTTGCAATCACTTTCATCAAATCTTTAGCCATAGTTTGCATAAGCAAACAGTGTACACTGTTATACTGACAAGATATAGAAAACGGCAGGATTCTTCAAGGTTTTGCATGGGAACTTTAATGGAGTTTAATGATTACATTTTATAATCATTTTGACCCAGTATTATTTTGGCGGCATTACAGATACACATGAAACTGCAGCATAGTACATGAGTCTGTTCTATAGATTCTGGTGTAGCCCACTTCTCAAATTCTAAATCAATAGATATAATACAGAGCTTACACTCGAATGAGTGTGTAGCTTTGGTTAAAGGTGGTTCTCCAGACAGGTACCAAACCACAAACCAAACAGTATATCAAAACTGAATACCAAGATTTGTAGTGCATTAAAAAAAAAGGGGGGGGGAGGGGGGAGAACAGAGCAGTATATGAAAATAATTCATAATCCGCATACACTGCACATTTGACATTTGCATGAAGTATGCAGTTTGACTGTTGGCCTATAGTAAAATCAGTGTTAATCCAGACTTTATAAGATCAGATCATTCTAATATTTAAGACACATGATGTGGTACGGTGATAAGACTAGGGTTAAACTGTATTTAAATAGGCTCTGTGAGCATTCCGTATATAAGGAAGGCACAGGTGAAACGCTAAGTGCTTTAGTCTCCCGCTCAGTATTCAGCAGGTATATTCAGTACATATTTAAATCTTAAATAAAGCTGCACCATTTTTCCAGTATTCCTGCCATGTACACACATAAAACATTGTATTAGGATGACAAGGCAGGTACCAGGTGTTTTAGGGCTCCTCCTACCAAGTGCAAGCTGCCTGTGATGAGCACATGCACATTAGCAGCCTCTCTAAGTGGCAATCCTTTAGCGCTGATGCTAGCTTTGACAGGCATGACGTGTTGGGTGGAATCAGACACAAGTGGATCGTGTCCCTGTGTAATCCACTGAAGCGAACTCAAAATGCAGGGAAAAA
This sequence comes from Clarias macrocephalus, assembly GCA_011419295.1. NCBI lineage: Eukaryota > Metazoa > Chordata > Actinopteri > Siluriformes > Clariidae > Clarias > Clarias macrocephalus. The sequence continues at coordinate 84,888 of JAAGKR010001517.1, read as the reverse complement.
CCAATGAGGCACCACGCTTCTCCACTCTCAGAGGCAGATTAACATCCCCGATTAGAAGCTCTGACTCTGGTCCCTCTTCCTCGACACCGTTGAGGACACGCCAGCTCTGCTGATTGTCCAGGCAGCGTGTGAGCATGTGCTCTACAGATACGTTGAAGTTCTGTTGGTCTAGATAAATAAAGACAAAAAAAAAGAAAGAAAAGGGACTACAGCAAATCAACCAGAACTGATTTGAAATCTGTACGCATTACAAGTGTCTTCTGACCTGCATTGCAGTCAGCAATGGCCTCAGTGATGTTAGGACAGAAAACTGCAAAATCGAAATGACATTGCTGCAAAACAACAACAAAAAAGCAGTAATTACTGTGCAACATTTTAGTTTTTCTAAAATTTATCATAAATTCAAAAAAGACAAAATTCTAAAATGCATCATAAATTCAGATAAACCCTGGACATGTTGATTCTCCAACATTCTTTTATGAAAGGATTTCTTTTTATTTGCACAACAATAATATACAAATAAATGAACAGTAGAAAAAACTTTTGTATGTATTTGTATACGCAATGTCTTCCAAAAGTACTGGAATAATGAAACAGAAAGATGAGCCACAAATATGCTTACTGTATATATAATTAACAACCAAAGTGATGGAAAGGGCAAAGTGTGTAAAAAGAAACAATGTGCCCATGAGCTGAGCTAATATATTTATTTTTTAATACAGCGGAAGTGGTTTCATGGCTTTGCTTCTAGAACAGACCGACGAATCTTCTTTCGTTCTGCTTCTAAAATCAGTTATATCAATAAAACAAATTACACAGACACTTTCTTTCTGAAAATTTACAGAGGGGAAAAAAATCAATAAGGCTGTCAAATACTAATAAATTGTCCAGACAGCGCATTATTAATTTATAATAATTATTTCCCTTCATCCTGTTTAAAAAGGGCACTCAAATTGGTATTGCCAATAGCGTACACTACCTGAACCACAAGTGCGCCCTCTTGTGATGTACAAGTTAACAGACGTGAAATACAGAGAAATAGTTCCAGAGCCTGTTTCAGAGGCACTCACGTTATCCAAAACAACGCTATCGCTACTTTTTTTTTTTTTTTTTTTTTTAAATACAAAGGTTTATCACTTTTGTAGAGGTTAATATGGGTTCCAAAACTTTTACAGCTCATCTTTCTCTTCTGATTTGAAATGCTGATACGTAGCTTTGAATCTCGTCAGAACCTCAACATTTTTGCTCTTAAAGACTTTTTCAAATTGGATTTCAGAGTGGATTGAGAGACCCTCACCCTTGTTCTGTGGAGGTTGTTAGTGATGTCACTAGCTGTATTTTTTTGATTTTACACTTAACAGAGCTTGATGTCATCAACTACTTTTGTTTTCCCTGGCTGACCTGTTCAGTGTCTGGTTGTTAGTACACCAGTGGATTCTCTTTTTCAGGACATTCCAAATTGTTGTATTTGGCTCATGCTTGTTTAACTGGTTCCAAAAAAAGCAGAGGAAACGCTGATATTTTTGGATCACCTGAAAAACAGTGAAGTCTTACCACAAGCAGCTTGAGCATAGCACCACAATCCCGTTCTCCAGTAGCATTAAACAGCAGCACTCGCACCACTGAACCCCTACACACAAATATAATTACATTACATTGTATATATCAAATTATAAATTACAATATCATAAGGACATGGATGACAGAATTAGCTATGCTTATAGCCGTCAGATGCAGCTATTTAGCACCATTCAACACTACTCCAGATAGTTAGTTTAACAGTTACAATGCATTTTGCTATTTCTATTTTAAGGTGATGTTATATGTTCTCAAACAAGACACATCCATATTCATGGGGCGAAAGGCATTCATTTCAAACTAGGACCCATGATGATTTTTTTTTGTGAATGAACCCATAAAAGTGATTGACATTTACAGAAGACTTCTAGCATAGTTTGGTAATGAGCCTGAATGATGCAAACGTTTTAAAGAAGTCCGTAAGTCTGTAAATGAGGATCCCAGCCGAGGAGTCTCGAATCCCACTGCAGTCATTATTGCAAACATTCAGTGAGTAGAACGCCTGATCCTTGAAAATTGATGGATAACATTATAGAAACTCGACCGGAAGTTATTGCCACATCCCCCGTACAGGCCATTTCTACATGAATAGGCCATTACAGGTGTTCCCGGGAATCCAACTTTGATGGTATCCAAGCAGTAGTGAAATGCTGGGACAACAGGATTATACAGAGAAATAAAGGGGTGATTTTACCCTTATAACCGTGTTCGGTTATTCCGCAAAGTCTTGGTTTGGCTTGAACATCACATTCAGACAGCATAATAATAATAATAATAATAATAATAATAATAATAATAATAATAAAATATTCATTAATCCATTCTGAGGAAACAATATACAAATATATTTCTAATTTGGTTAAGTAATGAATGAGTGAAAGGGGGAGAGGGGAGAAACTACAAGCAATATGCTCACAAATTTCATTACACTCCAGGATGAGTAGGTAGTGTGTAAAGCATTTAATTCCAGTCCAATATCTCATTTTAGATTTATTCACATTATATTTCATCTCAATGGCAATAATGGTATTAGAATTTTTTTAAATAATTAAATAAAGGAACTTGCATAGTGTTTTTCTCATGTTGTGCAGCCACCTCACTAAACCAGTTCACACACGCTTGCATACTGCGTGTAGTGTGAGCTCCATCCAGAAAGTATGTGACAGTTCCACGCGTCAGGGTCTGATTCCGCCCTAGCCATTCAGTTTCAGCCAGTCCTGCACGTGCACACACACATAATGCATTTATACATTACATCCATAATGGACATGATCACTGTCTTAATGTAGACATGTAAAAAAAAAACTAAGTAGTATTTGAGAAAAAACATTAAGTGCTCAAGAGCAAGAAAAAAATGAAGCAGTAGCAGGAAGCAATTCAGCGCCATTATCACACACGTACATACATTATTTATGTTCTGCTATTTATGAAGAGAACATTCTCACCTTTCAGCATGTGAGCACTTGGCTCAAAACCCGAAGCCATATGAAGACCACTAAAACCAGACACAGGAGTAACAGCTGAGCCTTTTAAGAAAGAGAAATTAATTAATGAGAGAATAAAAAAATATTAACATTAACAACAGAAATACTGTAACAGTAGCATCCAAGTAGTGTTGTCCATCTGTAAACAAGTATGCCATCATATCAATATGGACCAAAGTCTTTGAGCAATGTTTCCAGCATCATTCCAAACTTTTGCACAAAGAATTAATGCAGTTCTGGCAGCAAAAGTGGTTCCAACCCAGTACTACCAAGGTGTACAACAGTGGCCGGTGAGAGTACACGTCATGAACATTAAATAAATCCTGCACCCATACTGTATCCTCCTGCTGCAAAATAATAGATGTCCAGCAATGTACAATAAATTACAGAAGCCTACACAGTTGGTCAGGTCGTGCAATTTTTAGGCAAGCCCTAACTTTCGCCAGTGTTCTGTAATTTTGACTGATTTTATTTACCTTTAACTGGGGGAAATTAAAATATATATATAGCTGTACTTGTTTCCACAAGAAAAAAAATTATAAAATACAAACAAGTTTGGATGTTCAGTGATGTCCCAATATAATCAAAAAAGAGATGCTTTGTCAGATTGAACATCTTTGAACTCCTTGCTTGCTAAGCACCAGCAGGCTGTGATGCACTCAGTGTGCACTCATTGACTTTTTTCAGCCACTTGTCCTACCTTGGCTTTTCTGTGGGATCAGAGCAGACAGGCTGGCCTTTAGCCCCAATAGGTATAGTGTCTAGAGTCTTGGGTGCCCATGATCCTGTCAATTAACTGGTATATAATTTATAATCAATTCAGTTATTCGATTCCCCCAACAGTGGTGTTAGTGTTGATTGATGTATTCTGATATTCATGCACACACTAAGGTTATTGAAATCACGATTCTCACTATTCAAGCTATGATCTTGTAGAAATACTAGTACACAGACACCTACCTGTGCTGCAGCGCCTCTGCAGCCAGCAATGAGAGAGCTGTAAAGCGAGTGAAGCGTTGGAGCGCTGATGCAGTCCTGCCAAACCCAGTTTCACTTCCTCAGAGCCCTGGTACTGGGACAACTCAGGGCACAGAAACAGCGAGCACTACAGATAAGCCCACAGAACAAAGGACGACGATTATTTTAATCCAACAGCAATTTAACAAATTACTTTCACCAGTTTCAAAGGAAGCAAATACCTTTCTATATTATTTTGCATGATATTGCTTTAGCACATTTCTCACCTCTGTTCACCCCTGAGACTATTTCTCTCAGTAATGGCACAGCAGGTACACTACAGCAAAGCTATGCTCCGATATCCATTATTGCAACAGGCATGGTTATAGAAAGAGAGGCGTGTGTTAAGGTTTGCTTCTCACCCCAATCTCTTTTGCTCTTTCCTGAAGAACGGTCATTGGTCCCTTTGGCTGTTTCACAATAAATGCTGGAACACCAGGCTATGATCAGACACAAACATGCACATACAAACAACCATAAGACAGAAGCATTTACCTACCCCTTAAAAAAAATCACAACCATGGAGATCTGCCTAATACACTTACTAATACATATAAATATGAGACATCCTCCAAAAAAACTACAAATACCCCAATGCCCATCCTCTCTTAGACACTACAAACACACACACCTTAAATATTCCTCCCTTCTGCCAGGCAATCTTTTCAATTGTATCCCCAAGAATGCTGGTGTGGTCAATGCCCAGGGAAGAAATGCCACAAACCCACGGCCTCCTGCAAAAACACAGAGGGCAAATTCTCATTTCATAAGATACAGTGGTGTTTGAGAACAATACACAATGTACATGTACTTCATTAGTATATTACTTCTTTGTGCGCGCGTGTGTGTGTGTGTGGGGGGGGGGGGGGGGGGGGGCATGTTTAGGACTGTCTTAGCACCGTGTGTACAACACTATGCAATATGAGCTGTATGTTTAATTGAATAGCTTGCAGTCAATAAAATATTATCATGCTGTATTTTAATCTATTAAAAGCTCTGTATAAAAGGATACCACACAATATGACATTTCTCCTGAGTAAGGTTTGGAAGCATTTTTTTTTTTTTTTTTTAAACACTTAACCCTCTGACTGCATTCACATTTTGTCCTCATTGGAGGGATTGAAGAACAAGTATTAAATGAAAATAAAATACAATGAAAGCACACAATCTTCATGCTGTTTGCAGCAATTCAAAATGATGTGGTTGTGCTCAGAGGAAGCACGCGTTAGTATGCGGCAACTGTAGAGGGGGGCGGGATCTTCAACCAAATAAGCCAAGGACATTAAGTCTTTGAGTAAAACAGAATTAGATCAATTACTTTTCACACAACAATATTTTTGTAGGTAACATTGACTTGAACATGACACTTAATAAGGCAATATTAAGCATTCCTGATGTCCTATTCTAATTTACTATTTTTAAATTTTGATTATTATTTTTCAGCCAGGGATTTTTTGAGTAACTTAATACTCCTGGGTAATAGGGATAGGAAAATGTTTTGAAATTTGATATAACGTGATAGAAAATATATCATCCAGTCTCGTGTATATGCATCAGTATGTCGTCAGTGACTTTTTCATTTTCCTTCTCCTATTCCATACTTTGTTGGCCAAGTTTCCCCAAAGGTGGGCTGAGAGTTTCCCCCTGGTGAGCCATAAGAGAACTGCAGGTGGGTAATGAGCGATCATTTATAAAAAAATATAAAAATTTATATATATATAAAAAATTAGATTTAAAATTCCCATAAAATATTTCTGATTAAATATTTACATTTAAAAAGTAACCAAAACTAATAAATCATAGAGAGGACTTAATGTGACATTCATTTGGTCATTAAGTCTCCTGTGTCAATCAGAGAGGATTAAAGATTCGGCTGCAGACGATTTTCACATTTCAACTGGGCTGCGTTTGGGAACGTCTGCTACTGATGTGCTAGTTGACCCTTTACTGGATCAGTTCACATACACATTAGTAGCTGGCAGCTGTGTTTTAAAGGTTGCGTTTGGACTATTATAGGTTTTTGTCTACCCAACTTTATTTAAAAATGGAATTTACTTTACCCTATGTTGTTTTAGATTTTTTTTTTTTTGTTTTGAGAATAAATATATTTGCATTTTGCTGTACAGTGGAACCTCGATCAATGAACGAAATTAAATTTCTAAGTCTATCCAGAGACAATTTTAGGCTAATCTTAATCGATTTTTGAAGGCAGATGATTTTGGATTGAATTAGTATCAGTGGTTGGTGGCTCTGAGTTAATGTAAGAATAAAGGTCAATTGGGCTGTGCATGATCTGCAGGGACGGTGCCAGGGGTAATTCCACACCTGCAAATACACGCACGGTTAGGTAAGCGTTTTCTTACCTGATTATGTTGGTGCAGTCATAGGCACCACCTATTCCAACCTCAATGATTGCAACGTCCACCTTTACAACACACAAATACACAGAGGTTAAAGGTTATCTGTGCATAGAATGAAAGAGAAAGGTAACGTTTGCAAGACTAAATATCTGGTCAGTGAGGTCATTTCAGTGTTTAAAATGGCAAAGTCTGCTAACAGAATGATTCAGCATGTTTCAATATTTTACTCTTACTTGCATTAGAATCATGTGATTGTGATGTTCCTTATAATAGCTTGCCAACACTTAACTTCTCTAAGCAGCAGGTTTATGTTACGTGACATGGATATGACAGATCATCAGTAAGCACTCCCAAATAGGACTACATGCCTACAAAGTCACAACATGGGCAGCACAGCAAATGTAAAATATTGTTTTAAATCAAATTCTGAGTGAAACTGATTTGGATGAAACCTTTAACGTTATGATATATAAAATCATAAATACAGCATAGCAATGAATTTAGTATTCAAATATTTAAACAAGTTTTTCTTTTCCTGAATTTGAGCTACAGTAGCTCTTATGTTGGATAGGAGCACATGGGTTGCCTTCACTAGAGCCTGGGAACATCCCACAAGAGCTGCAGTTTTAGGGTTGCTCTGACCCAGTTGTCTAGCCATTACAATTTGGCCCTTCTCATAGTAACTACATTTTGAATCTCTCATTACAATGGTGGCTGGAAGTGGGTGGGATATATTACACAAGAAGTACAACTTTTTCCTTAAGGCAACAAGGCACAAGATGTTGGAAGCAGAAATTTTTTTTACAAGCATAAGGATTTGAGCGACACTTGAATGATGAGAGACAAATTGTGATGGCTAGACTGGGTCAGAGCAACTCCAAAATTGCAGCTCTTTGCAGTTCAGTCTGCAGTGGGGTCAGGACCTAATAAAAGTAATCCAAGGAAGGAAAACCAGGGAACTGGTGACAGGGTCATGAGTGACCAAGGCTTACTGAGGCAGTTTGAGAGTGAACGCTGGGCCGTGTAGTCCGATCCAGTAGCAGCTCAAGTGTTGATCAAAGTGTGAAACGATCAAAATGTGAAACATTGATCAAACTGTTAATGCTAGTGGTGATAAAAAAGGTGTCAGAACATACAGTGCATCACACTGTTATGGTAGCAAAAAAAAGGGGGGGGGGGGGGCTTCTCAATATTAGGTCATAATGTTATAACTGATCAGTGTGTTTGTCCTATATATACACACACTGTATGCACACAAAGCCCTGACTTACGAACAATCGCATTATAAACGGACCGCAGTTCGCAACTAACATTCGTAGATGCGAACAAATTACAGTAGTAGCTCCCGGAGGGAAATTGCTTATTCTTGGTTACAGTTCCTCATAATTGTTATCCAGGAGGAAAGAAAGGAGTAATAAATAGGGAAAAAAATTAAATCAAATAGAATCCTAAAACAGTAAGTACCGTATTGCACGCTAAACTCACTCACTCCCTCATCATCTATACCGCTTAATCTGGTCACAGGGGCCTGGAAACTATCCCAGGAGACTTAGAGCACAAGGTGGGGTACACCCTGAACGGGCACACACACACACACACACACACACACACTGAACAAATTCAAACTACATATAATGTGTGTGCACTCGCCTCCTCCTCTCCTGTCTCTTTCTCTGATTCTTTTCAAAGGTAAAATCCAGATTGATTCGTTTTATTTTTGTTTTATAAAAACTTTTTAGTATTTATTTTCTATTAATCAGCTTTATATGAATATTTTTGGGTTTTGGAATGACTCATCAATTTGCTGTGAGAGAAAATGGCATCCAAGATTCCACTTGTGAATTAAAGGCGCAGAGACAACAGTCCCTGAGAGATTATTTGCTTAGGCACAGTTACGGTTTTTGGCCACATGATGGCAGTGTTCAGAAAAGGAGCAGTTTAAATGAAATGGATTGGTATGTTTTACATTGCATATTTGTGTCAAAAGGTGTACAAGCTGTTTTGTTCAGAACTACCGGAACAGTGTAACATAGATACACACATTTCTGAACAAAACAGCAGACACTTGTCATAAAGACAACAACAAACTAGTACGACAGAGAGGAACATCACTTAGGCAATATGGATTACTCACCTTCTCCTGCAGGAACACATGGAAAGCAAGGATGGTCAGGAAGCGGAAATACGCTGGCATACTGCCACCATGCACATCCTAAGATCAAATAATTAAGTCAGCTTTCAACAAAGAGAACTTTTAGCTTGTGTGTGCATGTTTATACACATGTACATACACACAGTATATATTTATCTAGGTAAAGACCCAATGCCCTCAATATAGGAACATCCCCATGTTCCGACCTCATGAAGACATTCTGCCAAACTGAGGAAAACCAAAACCTTAGTTGTGGTTACTGTTCAGTTTAGTAATGGTCATTGCATTAATCAGCTACAGCAATAAAAACTGGAGGACCTCAAAAGGTGTGTGCGAGTGTGTGTGCGCATGGGTGTGCATAATTAAAAAAGTCAGAGATGTTGGCTGTTAATTTGATTAGATTTTTGTTCATCGAGTTTTTCCATTCAGCAACCCTGACAAATATTTCTACATTTTTTACTGGCTTTATATTATAGTATTTAAAGTTTTAACACTAAAAGGATCTAAGAAACATTAAAATGTTCTGCAACTTGTGTTAATTGTTTAAAAAAAAATTCTTGTACAAATCGATAATCTTTATGTATAATTTTGTGTTACCTCACTGCAGTCCAGTAGGTGGCGGTAATACACCAATTACACATGAACTTAAAATGAGGTGAAAAAGCAATAGAATTGCAATACAATAGTGATGAGAAGTTTGAAAGAACTGTCACTAAAATTATTCAATCTTGTTCAAGATGAATGAATTTTTTTTGAGACATTTCGTTCATTTCGTTCTTTTTATCAGAAATAAAATAAAAATGTTACATTTTCAATAAACAGACCCCCAACATTTCTACAGTACAGTCGTGTCCAAACGTTTTGAGAATGACACAAATATTCGTTTTCACAAAGTTTACTGCTAAACTGCTTTTAGATCTTTGTTTTTTCAGTTGTTTCTGTGATGTACTGAAATATAATTACAAGCACTTCATACGTTTCAAAGGCTTTTATCGACAATTACATGACATTTATGCAAAGAGTCGGTATTTGCAGTGTTGGCCCTTCTTTTTCAGGACCTCTGCAATTCGACTGGGCTGCTCTCAATCAACTTCTGGGCCAAATCCTGACTGATAGCAACCCATTCTTTCATAATCACTTCTGGGAGTTTGTCAGAATTAGTGGGTTTTTGTTTATCCATCCACCTCTTGAGGATTGACCACAAGTTCTCAATTTGATTAAGATCTGAGGAGTTTCCAGGCCATGGACGCAATATTTCAACGTTTTGGTCCCCGAGCCACTTAGTTATCACTTTTGCCTTATCCCACGGTGCTCCATCGTGCTGGAAAATGCATTGTTCTTCACCAAACTGTTGTTGGATTGTTGGAAGAAGTTGCTGTTGGAGGGTGTTTTGGTACCATTCTTTATTCATGGCTGTGTTTTTTCGGCAAAATTGTGAGTGAGCCCACTCCCTTGGATAAGAAGCAACCCCACACATGAATGGTCTCAGGATGCTTTACTGTTGGCATGACACAAGACTGATGGTAGCGCTCACCATTTCTTCTCCGGACAAGCCTTTTTCCAGATGCACCAAACAATCGGAAAGAGGCTTCATCCGAGAATATGACTTTGCCCCAGTCCTCAGCAGTCCCTTCGCCATACTTTTTGCAGATCAATCTGTCCCTGATGTTTTTTTGGAGAGAAGTGGCTTCTTTGCTGCCCTTCTTGACAAAAGGCCATCTTCCAAAAGTCTTTGGCTCACTGTGCGTGCAGATGTGCTCACACCTGCCTGCTGCCATTCCTGAGCAAGCTCTGCACTGGTGGCACTGCAATACCGCAGCTGAATCCTCTTTAGGAGACGATCCTGGCGTTTGCTGGACTTTCTTGGACACCCTGAAGCCTCCTTAACAAGAATTGAACCTTTTTCCTTGAAGTTCTTGATGATCCTACACACATTGTTGATTTAGGTGCAATCTTAGTAGCCACAATATCTTTGCCTGTGAAGACATTTTTATGCAACGGAATGATGGCTGCACGCATTTCTTTGCAGGTCACCATGGTTAACAATAAAAAAAAACAAGGATTTCAAGCATCACCCTCCTTTTAACATGTCAAGTCTGCCATTCTAACCCAATCAGCCTGACATAATGATCTCCAGCCTTGTGTTCATCAACATTCTCACCAGAGTTAACAAGACAAAATTACTGAAATGATCTCAGCAGGTCCTTTAATGACAGCAATGAAATGCAGTGGAAAGTTTCTTTCGGGATTAAGTTAATTTTCATGGCAAAGAAGGACTATGCAATTCATCTGATCTCTCTTCATAACATTCTGGAGTACATGCAAATTGCTATTATGAAAACTTAAGTAGCAACCTTTCCAATTTCCAATATTTATGTAATTCTCAAAACTTTTGGCCACGACTGTACAGTCACAAAAATTTTGGCTATAGTTCCTGTAATAAAAATATTACAATGCAGCTAGGGTCGTATTATGATACAGAATGAGCAGTACACCTCTCATATTTTCTGGTCTGAATCTTTCGTTCTTTTGTCACGCGACTCTTATAGACGGTATGCAGTGCATTATACTAGTAAGAGAATTGATCGGTTCTTTTGAATCTATTGCACTGCATAGTGTCTATGGGAGTCACGTGACAAAAGAATGAAATACTCAGACTAGGAGATTGATAAGAATAAGAAATTCTTCTCATGAAACAAATTTAAATATTAATCAATCAAAGATAACAAGTAAACACATCATGCAGTTTTTAAACTAAGGAAATTATTAAGGGAAAACAAAATCCAAAACTACATAGCCCTGTGTGAAAAAGTGTTTGCCCCCCAAATCTAATAACTGTTTGGGTCACTCTTAGCAACAACAATTGCAATCAAGATTTTCAATAACTTGCAATGAGTCTGTTACAGCGCTGTGGAAGAATTTTGGTCCATTCATCTTTGCAGAATTGTTGTAATTCAGCCATTTTGAGCATTAACTGCCTATTTAAGCCGCCTTTTGATGATCTTTTGGTCTACTTCACTGTCTTTAGGTCTGCTAAACCAAGGTGCAAGAATTTTGGTTATTTATTTCTCGCACAACAAAAGACGATTGGTTAGCTATTTCAAGCATGTTACAAAGTAGTGTTGACTTGAAGAGGCAGACTTGACTTTTAGCAGCCCCACACCTACTGCATGACTGTAGTTAAAAATATGTAATTGTTTGTGTTCAATTGATTTTCACAACTACTTCATAACTGTAATAAGGGCCAAAATTTATTGTTCCATTAGTGTACTACAGAGTAGTGCTGATTTGAAAAGGCCAAGCCCTTTATTCAGTAACTATATTTTTAGCAGCACTTATTATATGACAATGACTGACCTTAAATGTTTTTATGTTCTAATAGCTTAATAGATACTTGTGCATCATATAATCCAAGCAAAGATACCTAGAATAAAATATGCGTGCTGCTTATAATTAAATTATTATGTTTAAGACACCTGACTGGCTATTATTTTGACATGCTGATAGTAGTCTCCTCTCAAATTCATCCCAATGGTGTTCTATTGGGTTGAGGTTTGTTTTGTGCAGTGGTGCACAGACATGTTGGAAAGGGTGTGGGTTTGTTTTTCAGTTGTTGTTTTCAGCCCCTTGCTTTAAGTAAAAGGAACTCTTAATGCTTCAGGATACCAAGACATTTTGGACAATTTCATGCTCCCAACTTTGTGGGAACAGTTTGGGGATGGCCCCTTTCTGTTCCAACATGACTGAGCACCAGTGCACAAAGCAAGGTCCATAAAGACATGGATGAGCGAGTTTGATGTGGAAAAACCTGACTGGCCTGCACAGAGTCCTGACCTCAACCCAATAGAACACTTTTGGGATGAATTAGAGTGAGCCAGACTGGAGACTGCGAGCCAGGCCTTCTTGTCCCACACCAGTGTGCTCCTGGAAGAAGAATGGTCAAAAATTTCCATAAACACACTCCTACACCTTGTGGAAAGCCTTCCCAGAGGAGTTGAAGCTCTTATAGCTGAAAAGGATGGACCAACATCATATTAAACCCTATGGATTAAAAATTGGATGTTCATATGCATGTAAAGGTAGGCATTATAGCGTATATAAAATAGGAATGAGAATTGTCAGGACATTTCGGGGATAGGGAATTCCACAGAATAAGTTCAGGAAGGTAGCCTATCAGAATGACACTGGAGCAAAACTACTTTTACTGTACAAACATTCAAGTCTAATCTACCCAAACGAACTCAGGAGGAGCCAAACCAGGACACCACAAATGATGAAAGAAAATTAATTTGTTTCATGTTCATTGACAAAAACTTTTGTAAACATTGTACATTTTTCAGTTTACTCAATATATTTTTATAAGCATTTCAGTGTATATCATACTGTGTACAGCTGTGTATGTGACAAATAAAATTTAAATTAGAAATTTAATTAGACAACAAAGGAAGTGCAAAATTGTGGCACTATTTGGGATTACTGTGTAGCTACGTTACTAAACCCACGTATTACACTACATTGGATTCTATTAAATTTACAAAAAGGGGGAAAAAAAAGAAAGGTTTTGTTTGTGGGCATGGCAGGTGGTCTTGTTGCCATGGCCGCCCACAATGCCTGTACTATTATAGGGGACTGCTGCATTGACAACGCTCGACTTTTACAGCACTCAAGCTTGAGTAACCTACCTTAGTTTCATCCAGTCTGGTATAAATTTGCCAGAAGTACTTGGTGAAAAGGTCTTTTCCAATGGGACAACCATTTACCCTGATCCTCTCTCTGACCTGGACTAGGTGTGGAGAGCTGAAACAGGACACAAATATAGTTAGGCAGAACTGCACCCAAATGAAACCATGCCCTTTATAGCCAAATATTACAAAATGATCAGCGTCTTTTAAACAATGCATTATACAATACCATTTGTATCCGTATATATACACAGACCTACTCGCATTCAACCAATTTTTTTAAATATCTAAAAAGCACATGACCCACCCACATAGACATGCACACTTGTGTTGCTCATTAGAGTCTGAAGTCCAGTGAAGTGACTAAGGTTTCTATTACACAACTCTGTTCTAAACACCCATAAACACACACATGCACACAGTCACTCAAATGTCAACAAAATGTGATTATTTGTTCTATGACCATGTCTGCGTAAACACAAAGACACAATGCACAAATCTCCACCTTGCAAGTCACAGTACCTGTAAAATCCAGTGCGGAAGCCGTAGCTCCTCAGAATCTTCTCTGTGAAGGCACATGTTGAACCCTGACAAGAACACACTCGCATGTGTCAATTATTTAACACAGAACCTAGACAAATCAATTTATTTCATCACTACCACTATTCACTAATCAGACTGTGATGATTAACTGAAGATTAAAAATCAATAAGCCTTGAAAATCTGATTTTTAACCTATATGGTTGTGGAAAGCCTTCCCAGAAGAGTTGTGTAGGACTCTAGCAGTTTATCAAGCAACCGTGAGAGCAAAAATCATTTAAGGACACCATTTTCCCTTGAAAAAGGCTACATTTGTGCATGAACACACTTGTGCGCAAACAATTTACCTTTCCTTTTGTTCCAGTTACATGTATGATGTTAAGATGATCAAGTTCTTCAACCTGAAAAAAATTAAATAAAGGAACATAATGAGCAGACAATTAAAGAGTCTATGAAAGAGCAGTTGCAACATCTTTATTTCACACTATGACATTATACTCACAAGAAATTAAAATTGTGTAATCTATGATTTATAGACTTGAGTATACATGAAATGCCTACATTGGCATCAGTGTGCCAGTGCAAGCCAACTACTACAATATGTTGTAAAACAGGTGGAGCAGATTGACCGTGTATGATCTGTGCTGTTTTATGGAGTGTTATGGAGTATGTCGAGTGCACAATACCGCAAGTCCTGAACGCTGTAGGAAGCTCCTCATTGCCTGCAGCTGGGTTTGAGGGAGACCTCGCTCACGGCGCACCTGCTCCAGGGCACTGGCATTTGTCTGCAGAGTGTTCAGGGTGCAAACGGCATCCTTCAGAAGGGAAAGATAAAGGAGAGGTAAAAAAAAAAAAAAGAAAGATCTACCTCTGAAAGTAAAAAAAATAAAATACCTGTGACACAATTTAGACATACAAAAAACATGGTCATGGTGTCAGTCTTGATTTTAAAAAATCAAAGACTTTTTTTCTGGAGAAAATTACTTCTCCTTGAAAGTTGGCTGCTGTAATCCACGTCTTGTCTGAGAAAATACTGGCAATTGTTTTTCTTCATCATCCACTGTTGATGCAAATCACAAAGGTACATTACTTCTCCAGTGACCTCATTCTTCTGTGTCTAATCCACAAGTGAATATGGTACAGTCTACCAGACTCGCCTCGGTGATCTGCAGTTTATGTTTAACCACAGTAAAACCCAGACACTCAAGTTACACCTTACTAACAGACAAAGCTGCATCGATAACAGTTCATTCCAGAGAGTGATGACGTCAGTTACTCAGCATTCACGTGTTTGCCTCTACATTGTAAATAAAGTTAGCATATTTTGAATAGGCTGAGGCTAAGCAAGCACCCTTAACAAGCACGTGTCTGCTGTAAAACACCACGGACTGGGGCTGTTCCGTCTAATCTAATGACGGGACTAAAGTGTGACCCGAGGTTTCGTCCTAGATGTCGGATCGTAGTAAATGTTTATCTTCCATAGACGGCAGTGCATGATTTGTATTGTCGCCATGACTCTCGGCTGACGCAACAGGACCTGTTAGCTTAAAGTTTAGTGTTGATGAAAACCCAAACCTCTGAGTGTAAAAGCTCACACCGTTTAACGTACACTCGGTTGTCCAGCTGCTAATTAACACACTAGATGAAGTTACCCGTTACTCTGCCGAAGCGCTGCTCTTATTCTAGATCGCTTACCTTTAGCTCTACTGTATTTTCTCCAGCTAGCGACTCACCTGATAGTCCATTCTCCGGTATATCGGCGCGACTTTGGTGCTGGACAGCCTCAGGAGTAGGTAGGTGTTGCTCGACCACTTGGCGCTCTGCGGGAACACGCGGAGCGCGGTAAAGCTCCAGCGCGCGCGCACCAACAGCGCCGTCATTACCGGCGGCCGCGCGAGCGCAGGAACACACGACCAAATTTGGTGCGGGACACTTCCTCCTGTCAGGGCAGGTTACTACCGTCATACCACACCTCCCACAATAAAACACGCTAAACAGGACCAAAACCCTCTAAAGTCATTTGTTTTTAAAGACGCCGATACAGATAACTTCACACATCGCTGTTTTTGTGATTTTATAGTCAACTGTTATAATGTGCAGCGCGGTTACTGCAAATAATAACGCAGCTACAGTTTAACTCGAGAACCCACAAAACGCAATTTCTGGTTAATGCCGAGTACTGTCGCCATGCAAAGCACACGTGTTTGAAATCAGTCTCCATAGGACAGGCATAGAACCAACGCAACCTGACGCGCACTAATTGTCTTCTTCTTCTTCATGTCTAACCGTGGTTGGCACGCACTATGTTGCACTACTGCCACCGTCTGGTCCTGATCTCCCTCATCTTTTTAAACGGGCCACCAAGAAAGAGAAGGACTATTTAGCTATTTCATTTTGGAGTCACAGGATACTATGTTGTGGTCACAACTTAAAAAAAAAAGTTAATGCGTGCCACGATATATTAATATAATGATATTAATATATACGATATAATATCTTGTTCACCTGAGTACATCGAAGCCACAGAATATTCCCCCCCTAATGCCAGCAAGGGCCTCAGTGGTGGTCTAATAAGCGCAGATTGAGCCTACTACAGCTTTACCCACTGTTTTAAACAACAAATATTCTTTATTCATTTTGGCGTGACTGTGTGTTTGTATGGTGGATACATGATGCACTTTTTATTTCTAGGAGTTATAATCCTGATAGTTATGCTGCAATGCCATCGTGTGTCCACTAGAGAGCATTAGATGACAATTATAGCCACCAGTTTTAAATTCAGGACCAATTAACAATTTTCAGGACGTTCAAGTCCAGCCGTGACTGATTGTGCAGAATAACAGGACACAGTTGTGAGCATAAAAACTACCTTTATTTTTCTATATATTCCCCTCATACACTAATGCACTTATCCCTGTTTTTCACTAGCATTTGAATATCATTAAGGTGGAACTTTCTTTTCAGTATTCCAGAGCCATGGTCAGGCTGCCTCACATCTGAAACACTGGCCTCTCAGGAACTCCTTTAATAGCCCAAACATAAGCCATTAATGCAGACAGATGCACGTTGGCGACAAGTATTTCTGTCAATTTTCAGGGATCAGTTGTTTCATTTCCTGGATGTTCACAGGACCGACTGCAGTGGGCTCTGAGACACCTCGGCCAAGATCGTGATTCACGGACATACAGTCTCTAAGACTTGAAAATCACTGTTCGCAGACGTTCCGACTGTGCTGACCTATTTTGCTGTAATTGCAACGTAAGGTGGTTCTACAAAGTATTGACTCAGGGAGTCAAGAGACAAACACACCACACTTTTCAGATATTTATTGGTAAAAACCATTTATCATTTTTCTTCTACTTCACAAATATATGCCACTTCGTGTTCGTCTGTCACAAAAATAAGGCGCAACTGATGACAACCATTCTTTCCACTCCTAAATCCTCTGTGTGAGGTGATGCATATTTTTACTACTAAAAGCTAGTGAGGTTTAGTCTTGATCCTTTTATTCTGAAGACACACATGCATGAACACATCTTTAATCCGGAGTGCATTCATGCCTTAAGAAGCCACATGGACAGTATTAAAAGCCATAAGATTTAGATTAAGAGAAAAAAAAGGACTTAGTTTAAGAATAATGGAGTAATAACTGAGTAATAATTCTTAATTACAGACATCATTAATTACATATTTACACATTATTATATTATATTATATTATATTATATTATATTATATTATATTATATTATATTATATTATATTATATTACATCTCAACTCCAGAGGTATTATATAGTTCTGTGTTATCTAGACCTATTTTGATCTTAGCTTTGAGATTTGACTTGAGCCAAACAGGGTAGGAGCAGATAAAAGAGGAAGTACAGTATTACAGTGCATTAATCATTGTAGTAGATCTGCTGTGCAAATGAAAATTGTGATTGTTATGACTTTAACTGTGTCATGGAGGTGGTAGTACACAGGCTGATTTAAGTACAGTATTTGTGAAACTGCTGATCTCCTGAAATTTTCACACACAGCAGTTATTCATATTTCTCTCCTAATTACAGAAACACACACTCTTATATCTCCTTCATCCATAACTTCCTGCACCATCATTCCCCGACTCATTTTGCTCCCTTCCATTAAAACTACCCACAGACAACTGCCTCTCGTCACTTTCCTCTGCCCTCTATCTTCTAAACCCAGAAGGATTTCTTTCCCTGCTCCTTGGCTATCAGATGTTCTGTGCAGCAACTAAAAACTATTAAGAATTGCACAGATAAAGTGAAAGTGAAACTTGATACAGAGCTTGTCTTTTACCTACCTGTCTACACAATTTTTTATTTGAAATGACTTCTGCTAAGGCTGCCTTTTACAGGGAAGAGATGGAAACTTTTGTACAAGACCCTCGCAAACTTCACAACATCTTTTCTTTACAATTTAGCCTGCTGACTCATCCTACTTTGTTCTTCCTGAGTGCTGAAGACTTTTCCACATTGTATGACGGGATGTCATCTGCCAGACCTTCACTCCATCCCAACTTCTTCTCTTCCACTGGCTTTCTACCCTAGCAACGGAAGGGATCTTGCAAGTTATCTGATCCTGCAATCCTACCACCTACCCACTGAACTCAATGCTTTCTACAATCCTCCAGACAGTCTCACCAGATCTCCTCCACTACATCACTGTTATCACCAGTGGCTTCATAACATCTGGCCATGTTCCTGCAGCATTCAAGAGAGAAAAGTTTATCCTGAAGAAACCCACTCTGGATCCAACATCAGCAACTACCAATCAGTAGCACTTCTTTTTTTATTTTTATTTCTTTAAATGCGTCTCAAATCAATTCTTTATCTTCCACAATACAACTTCCAAGATCCCAACCACTCTGGCTTCAAAGCAGCATATTCCACAGAGACTGCACTTATGTCTGTCACCGAGAAGCTACAGTACATGATGCTAGATCAGCCACACTGTCATCTGGCCTCACACTCATTGATGTTTCAGCAATGTTTGTCACGGTCAGCCACAGAACTTCTGTAATTGACCTCATGAATCTTGAAATGCATGGCACAGCATGCCAATTATTTGTTTGCTACCTGAGCAGTCAGTCCATATGAGGCGACATGGAGCGAATCTACATATGCTCCTTGCAGACTCTCTATTGATGCCCCACAAGGCTGAGTATATGGTCTTTCTGTTATCCCTGTATACTCACCGTCTGTTGGTGAGCTCGTATCTTCACATGGGTTCTCATACAGTACCACTGATCTGTTCTACCACACCACGCATTACTTTACCCCCTCTAATTATTATCTCACAGTTACCAATTAACATGTAAAAATAGGATAGATTTTTACAGTTTCTCACATAATAATGAAAGGGACAGGAGGGGCAGTGCTTTATTATAAAATGTGCATCAGCCTGTCAACCAATTTTCATCTTCAAAGTGCTCAGTCACAACCACAAACATTAAATTCCATTGACCTTAAAACTATATTTTGAGTGACGATATTGTTATTTGTGAGAGATAAGTCAGTGTTTCATTTGTTTGGTTTCTTTGTAGATGTTGCATGGGGCAGAGAGGTCAGGATAACATTTTGCTAAGTTATATGAACTATATAAAACACTAACAGCATCCTATTAGAGCCATGAATAACTCTTCACCATGCTTATTTTACAAATGTTTTATTTGTTAATGACAACAGAAAAAAAAGAGTTAAAGTTATTACTTTTCTGTGTTCATATCACACTCTTTGACAGCAGTAAATGTTTCTATTTATGGATCCACTTTATTGCCCAAGTTAACAAAATGAAAAAAAATTCAGTCCATATTTTTCCATCTACCATCCAGGCTTATTTAGCAACCAGAATCAATAGTAATGGCACAAATTGCATGTAAGCTATAACAACCGACTTTAAATCATGATTTAAAATCTGTTAAGTGCAGGAATTTAGACCAGATTGCACCATTCTGTTCTCTATTTAAAATTTGCTCTTTATAGTTAATTTGTTCAAATTCATTCAGGTTTTAAAAAACTAATAATATTGAGAAGATTCTAGTCTTCGGCATAATTTGCATAATCAGTATGATAAACTAGTATAATAAGCTTCTGTAATTTTGTTTTACTTGATACCACTATTAACTGTAATTCTGCTGTACCCCACAATGGTCATGAACCCCTTCTACTTGAGCCAACTTCACTCCTTATTTTGAGTTTTCGTATACTTCTTATATACAGTTCAAATGCTTAAGTTTGTATAATTTAATACTAGTAATTAAAGTTTAATATACCACTTTTTATTTTTCTTTCTTTCAGTTTGGATTAATTTGTGAATGGGAAAAGCAGAACTACTGAGCAGGACAACAGTGTTTAAAGTTGCTTTATTTTC
Source organism: Clarias macrocephalus (assembly GCA_011419295.1). Taxonomy (NCBI): domain Eukaryota; kingdom Metazoa; phylum Chordata; class Actinopteri; order Siluriformes; family Clariidae; genus Clarias; species Clarias macrocephalus. The sequence continues at coordinate 64,682 of JAAGKR010001517.1, read as the reverse complement.
CATGTTTCACTTCAAGGTAAAAATACATTAAAGCATATTATATGTAATGTAGCCTTCCTCATAAAGCCATAAAAACATATTGGGTGGGAAAATGTACACCAATCACACAGGAACTGATTGTAAAATACAACATCTCTAATATTAATTATTAAAAATGTCTTCTTATTATACATCATTATTAACGATTATTGATCTACAGTACAAAATGAGTGCAGCTCCTTTTTTAAGTGTAGCTCTTTTAGGCATTTGAGCTCATTTTAATATATTCAGAATAACAAATTAAAAAAAACAAAGAAATGAGTCAAAGACAGAGAGAGAGAGAATTTGTTTCTTTGGGCAATGTAGCATACTACCATTAATTTCTTTAGTTAAAAAGTTTTTTAAGCAATTTCAAAAGATATACAATTTACACATCCAGGAAATGGAACCATACATTTTACTCACATTTTGCATTCAAGTCCATAATGTCTGTCAATAGGTCACAATTCTACATAAATAAGTTGTAAAGTATATGTTATTTATATTACACCTCTGGCATGACATAAAACAGTGTGTGCACTATTAAAATAGGTATAAAACATATCCTCAGTTTTCAAACTGAAAGTGCATTATTAAATTTGAGTATGTTTTTAATTATTCAAATATTTTTAATTTGCTGAATAAGATTTCACAAAAAACTATCATACTGTATATCATACTGTATTTTTTAATGATATTGATACTGATTATAATTTACTGGATACTATAGACTGGTCACTTAAATAGGAACATCTATACACCTGCTCATTCATACAATCATTCATACATCAGCCAACTATATGGTAGCAGCACAATGCATAAAAGCAGCAGATATACAGAGATTCAATTAATTTTCACAAAAAACTCCAAAACAGGGGAAAATATATATCTGATCTCAGTGACTCCGACCATTTTATGGTTGTTGGCGATGAGTATTTCAGAAAATTCACCCAAAGTTTACTCATTAATTTTGGGTTGAATTAATATTTCAATTTGATTGTTTTTTTAATGATTTCTTTTTATTGTCTGTTACTGATATAAATCTATGTTCTACATTCAGCAACATTAACTACACATGTACAGTATAAAAGACTATATGGTAGATAAATTATAATTTCTTTGCTTAAAAAATGAAGTACAATATAAATATATATTTGCACAGATGATACTAAAAGTACACTTAATAAAATCACATTTTAATATTTTCAAGATAAATCTGTCATTTAATTAGAAAGACACATATTGTGTTTTGCATAGTTTACGGAAGGTTATTATAATTTGTGATAAAATTATGACAGCAATCTAAGTTGTGCCCACTCACTGAGAACAATAATTTATCTCCATCATCTGCATAGATTAAACACTGTCACTACAGCATTCAAAGAGGTAGAGCTATGATTCAAGGTAATAAAATTAAGTCATCAGTATAGTATTTAATAAGTAAAAACTTTATTTGTGCAGCACTGGTTCAGCAAAGGAGTTTAAGATAGTAAAACATGTAAGCTATTTTGATCTAATTTGCTCATTTAGATGACCTGATGGACTAAAGACAGAGTTTTTGAACAAATTTAAGACTCACTAACAGAGATAAGATAATAGTAGGTAAAAGCTTAATATTGAATAAGAAAATTCCTTGCTTTCCTAACCTGTAAAAGCTTTAATTTAAAATATTTACAGTATTGTTCGTATATTTAGAGGCTAGAGTACAAAATATTACCTGCATGCATCACAGAGGATTTTAAGTCCAGATACAACATTACATCTCCTCATTCTCTTTGTACTCAGTAAGGTTATGATAATGAGATGAGATACAGTATTTTGATGTCTAATTGGATGAAAGCATTTCATTTACTTTGCATTTGGATGAAACTTAGCTATTTGAGCTATTTGTAGATTTTTTTTACACACATGCATCTACCTGCAAAGCATGTGTGTATACTAAGTATTTATTTTTCTATTTTGTACTTTATTGTAATCAATGCATCACTGTATGTTTAATTATTGTTCGAGTCAAACTGGGACTTGTCATGAAATTTCTTTTGAATGAAGGACGTAAAACCAATTGACGTGTACAGATGTAAAGCACACTACTAAGCCGCATTTGAATGCATTTGGATTGTGTAAACATTTTGAAGAAGGCTGTATGTCTGTGAATGATGATGCCAGCCGAGGTGGCTAGGACCCCACTGCAATCATTCTTGTGAACATTCAGTGGGTGGATTACCAGATCCTGGAAAAATCTATGGATAACTTGTCACCAACTTGTGGAAGAGACGCATCTGCCTGTGGTAACTGTACACACAGTCATTCACGATCACCAATTGTACATTACAGGAACACGAGTTATTACCACAACCCACATACAGTCTGACTTCACTCCAGGCACTTTCTCCATGTTTGAGCCATTAAAGACGTTTCTGGGAGGCCAGCATCTCAAACATGAAGCAGGCAGTCTGATCCTGGCTGCTGCATACTGAGAAAACATTTGATATCCAAGCACTAGTAAAATGCTGGGATTAGTGCAGTAGTGTAGCAGTGGATTACATAGAGAAATAAATGTAGTTTTTGCTCTCATTACTGTGTCCTGTTTTTCTGAATCAAAAGTCCCAGTTTGACTTGAACGCCCCTCATATTATTGTTTTTGTATACATCTTTGGCCTGAAACCTTGCTTTCTAGCTAATGTAGAAAACATGAGCTAAATGGCTACTTCATCTTTCTGAGCTTTCTGAGAAAATCTGTTGAGATCAGGGTCCACACCAGCTCTGTTGAGAGGTATAGACTTCTTAAATGGGCTTAAATCTTGACTGTGAGAAAAAAAAACACATAAACATTATATCCTTGTATAAAACATTTTGACATCTTAAATGATTTGAAGCCATCATGCTACAGTATGTGTAAAAAAATCTCCAGAATCTGCAGGTTTACCTTAAAGCTTTGAGGTAAAGAAACCCCGTGAATCAGTATGGAGTGAGGAATGACATGGGCTTATTTCCTGTCAAACATAACAACACGTTAAAGCAATTCATACAAATATACAAAGATAAGTTACCATGGGTTAATTGACAAATTAACAAAAAAGAAGACATGAAGTACATGTAGTACTTCAATGGGTGTGTGTATGTGTGAGACATAGAATCTTCTGCATAACTAGAATGGCTCATAAAAATCATAACACCCAGCAAGCAAGAAAAAGAGCCTGATTCAAAGCAGCCCAGAATGACTAATAATATAAATGAAAATGAAGGAAAGTAGGGGAAAAATCAAGAGGAAAAGAGAGTGAGGCAGAGACCCAAGCCCATGGCAAAAAGTGTTACTGTAGATTGGCACTCTGACATCCATGCAGAATTTCTGCCCTACTCACTCTCTGAGGGTTCCTCTCCCCTCATTTGCGCCTCCTCCATCGTCTCCATCGATATCTTTATACTGGGAATATTTTCATTGCCTGGACAATCTGACTGTAAAGCGCAGAAGGTGGACAAACTTACTAAAATGAAGTCATGCTTCTTCTTTTTTTTTTTTTTTCGATACTCTTCAGGGATTAATCTTATTTCAGCCCAGGTTAGTTTTTTCATTTTTAGATAATCACACAATATGCAGTTTTCTTACATAATTTATGTCACTGTCAATGCTGCCCTTCTTCTTTTTTTTCTTTTTGTCATCCTCTTTCTTTTTCTTGTCTTTCTCTGGCATAACGTCATCCAGGTAGCTGAGATCATGCTGAGAGAAAAAGTAATCCAGTGCCTTCCTTACAGCCACCAGGGCCAAAATCTATGAAGAGGGAGGCAGAGTTATAAACATGAACATACATGGGTTGATTAGGAAGGTAAATATAACATCTCAGTATAGGTTGGAAAGTTGATTTTACTATCTGTTTTTGCCCCCCAAAACAGTTTGAATGAAGAGTCAAGTGGAAAAGTGGTTTTCAAACCACTAAGTGATTCAGGAAAGTGATATTTGGTCCACTGGAAAACTGGCCTGGAGTTTGCTTTATTTATTTATTTTTTAAACTGAATCATATTAAAATCCGTGCACAGCAGTAATGATGAACAAAACTGTTAAATAAATGTACGATTTGCATAGTATTCATGTGTTTGAAAACAACCCAGTAATGATGACATTCTGTCCTGATATGAGCCTAAGTATTCTGGCCAAGTGCATAACTACAGACTCACCATAACTGGGAAGATTATAGCTGCCACAGTGGACTTCAAGATCCAAAGCAGAGCAAGACACAGGATCTGTGCAAATACACATGTGTACATTACACATACATTCAGTGTAATAGAACTGGTGATGCAACCAGCACTGCACAAAATTGTTGAGCTTCATTGTATACCTCTGGTTATTTCCCTGCTCTGACACATCTACCAAACCTGACTTTATAGCTCTTGAGTTGGATCAAGTAAACCTGAATAAGTTGGCTAAAAAATTTAGGTAATCAGTTACATACATTTTTTTAAGTAATGATGTTTCCAATTTCAAGTAATCAGTTTTTGAGTTGTACACTTATGTACTCAATCATATTAATGGTTCTTTACTTGCATTATTAAGCAGCCTAACTCGTACTATTTAATAACTTTTTTTTAATAAAATAAAATTTTGTTGGTCTTTCAGCTGTTCCCGGGGGACAGGTCGCACACCAGCTTGGCACAGGTTTTACACCAGATGCCCTTCATGATGAAACCGTCCCATTTTTTCTGGGCTTGGGACAGGCACTTCATCCAGTTGTTGGCAATCGAACCCAGGCCTTTCACATGGCAGGCGAAACACCTACCACTGAGCCACCAGTGCCCTATTGCCCTGATGATGTCAGACACAATCGCTAGGCTGAAAGATTTTAAGTTGGTGGAACTTTGAGGTGACTGTTACTGTTACTTAAGTACTTACAGTTACTTAAAATATCACATTTGTTCAGCTAACTTGAAAAGTGTAATTTCTCATTAACTCATAAATACCAAAAAGTTCTAAATACTCATCAAGGTCCATTAATTTGAACTAATTGTAAATATTTAAGTTAACAGTACTCAATATGTTTAATTACTCTGAGCATTAGGGTTTACAGTGTGGAAAAAACAATAACCAAATTGTTTGCCACTCAGATTTTGTGAGACTGAAGCTGGAAACCTCATTAAACAGAGACACACCTGGAGGAACGTGAACAGGTGAACTCGCCGGAGGGGGACATGGCGCAAGTAGATCAGATCTGGCTGATGTTTCGCTGGCATTAGAAACAGCTTCAAGCGATCCATGAACTACACACACACCCACAAAAAAAAAAAAAATAAAAAAAACACACATTAAAATATCTTAAACTCTCTGTATTTTTGCATCAGACAACACAGAATCCAGAAACATGACTTGCTATTATGTGTGTCTAACACACAAGACTCTAAACTCAAAAACACTCACCTGCACTCCATTTAGAGATGCTACTCCCATGTAGAGGAAGACACCATAGAGCACCGGCATGGGAATGAACTAAAGAGAAAGAAATATGACAATATATACAAAATAAACCAGAAATAATAAGTTTTTCACATTGTTGAAATAAGACAGAAATAAGCAAATAAACAAAATCAATTCGATGTAACTGCTACCATAATACAAACAAGTCTCAGAGTTGGACTTCATTGTATTATTGTCATAGTTGCAGTGATCTGACTTGAGCTATGTGAGACTTTGCTGGAATGTTGATTCACACACTTGCTCATACACACAAATCCAGCCTCTGTCACATGCTGTTACTTTCCAAAGGGTAGATGACCATGTACACATCGTCATTAAAAATACAAAGACAAAGCGGCTTTCAGCTGTGCGTACCTTAAGAATCGGTGCCATGAAGACCGACAGTCCAGTTAGGATGAAGACACTCACTCCCGTTACTCTCTGCTCCCTAAATCCAAAAGATTAAGCAACCTCACCATTTATAAATAAACACCCATGCATATGCATATTTATGCACACTCAGATAAATATCTGTATATTTGAATTATGTGTATATGAGTATGAGATGGTTAAACCAAATTAATTACATTTAGCACAAGAACTTTTCTGAAGCTTTTATTGCAGCAAGTACAAAAACTTTATGTAATTCTTACATGCTTTTGACATTATTACTGACTACTTAAACTTTTAAATAAAATGAAACCCTTGTTCTCATAATATTTTTTTCAAAATGTCTTTCAGTAACAACTATAAGAAGCGTTCAAGTCAAACCAAGACCTTTGATGATTTCTCATGAATGAAGATGTAAACCAATTTATATTTACGGACGACTTCAAGAACAGTACAGGCATGAGACTCTTAGTTGCAGTAAAACATTTGAATGGTGCAAACAATTTAAAAGAGGCCATACTTCCATAAATAACGATCCTGGCCAAGGTTGCTTAGAGCCCAGTGCAGTTGTTCTTGTGAACATTCAGAGTCTTGAATGTGAAGATTCATGAGTAAAATGCCTGTTCCTTGGAAATTGGCAGATAATTTCTCACCAAATTACTGTACAGAGTAGCCATCTGACTGTGGCAACTGTACACACATCATTCATGAACACAAAAACTCAGCTGGGAGTTATTGCCACATTGCCCATATAGTCCTGACTTCACTCCAAGCGGTTTCCACATGTTTGGGCATCCTGGGAGGCAGGCAGTCTAATCATTGCTCCGGCATAGTGAGAAAACTTGGGATAAGTGCATTAGTGTAGCAGGAGATTATGGGGAGAAATCTAAATATATTTTATATATCTCAAAACTGTGTTCTGTTATTATGCAGAATCAAAAGTCCCAGTTTGACTTGTACAAACCTTTTTATAAAGATTTATAAATATTCTGTTTCTCTCGTTCTCTGTACCTGACTCCAAGGAATTTGGGCTGCTCGCCTGGTGCCGATGTCTCTGTCTCCATCTTAAGTGAGTCGATGTGGGCGATGGAGATGACAGTGGCAGCCACGTACCATGGCAGACCCATGAATGAGCACACGATCATTAGCACAGCTACCCAGAACAGGTCCAAATGGTATCCAGAACCTTTCTGCTCTCCATACACAGACACAATATTTAGGGGAGAGTAGTCCTCACAAAATAAATCTTGTAATTTATCAACACAATTCCACAACACTGGCAATGTAATCAAATAAAAAAATATTCATGAATCGGTTTCTTTTTAATGTTTTTATTCATTTGTTTATTCAATAGCTAGCTTTGCTAATTAAAAGAAAAATTAAATCAGAGATGCAAAGTGTACTTACAAGACAGCTGTTCAGTCAGTAAAAAAGAAACTGACATAGCATATAAACTGGATCCTCACGTATACATACACATGCATTACTGGCCATTATCAGCTCTTTAATGTGAACTGAAAAAACACACACCTATAGTATGTATGTACAAACCTTGAGTTTGTGCTCCTTCCTGTTCACGATGACAGCAGTGATTTGCTGGTCCATAAAGATGAGGATGGTGACAAGGAGTGCAGGGAGGAAGGAGGCCAGGTACACCCACCAGGGGTTTCCACCAAAAGGGGGAACAAACCAGCCCCGCTTTGGACTTGTAGGCTGAACACACACACGAACACATACACGTGGAAATGGATTCAATGTAAGTGTAAGAACCATATATGTACTTGTATCACTCATTCTGAGGGTGTTGAAATTTAGTTACAATTTATCTACAATAATCCTTATTAGACAGGAACAAAAGGATAACGGTAGGACACAGGAGAAAAAAACATGTTTGTTTTCTTTTGGTTTCCCTTTGTTTCTCATTATCATTCAAACACACACAAACACACACACACGAACACACTTACCTTAAATTCAACAGGCACTTCCAGTTTTGGTGTGTCCACACCCACTAGGGCATCTATCCCACAGAAGATCAGAATGGCCAGGATGATTGCAAAGTCACTGATCATGTTACGTACCTGCCAATCAATGAATGAATCAATCTTTAATTAAATCTGGTATTAACATTGATATAAACATTATTAACATTTGATCATAACATTTTAGAATGAACAATAATTAACATAAATGCTGTACTTATTCGAGATTACTTCTTCATGGTATACTACAATAACAGTACATGATCACATTCACAATGACATCTGATCAAGTCAATACCAATGAGGAACTGTTGTAAAAAAAAAATTTTTTTAAAAAGCATATAATTAAACTAGTTAATTTTATTTCAGTTCAGTTGTATAAATGTCACTAAGGCTCAAGACTAAGTACATGGCTGTAAACTAATGTAGCTTAATGACGTTTTAATGATCAAGGATTGGATGCATGAACAGATTTTTGGCAGGATTTAGTGATGGATATTTTCCACCTACACTGCCAAACCTCATATAGATATATATATATATATGTGTGTGTGTGTGTGTGTGTGTCGGTGGGTGATGGAGTGTGGGATCGCTGATGAAGATGTACTTTTACAAAGTGAATAAAGAAGGAAGGTTAGGTTAAAGCTTAAAAAGCAGTACTCGTACTCCAGTGGTATAAGTAGGGGATTGATAATGGGGAGAACTCATGGTGATTAGGAAATGAAACTGGATATTATCAACTGCTAAGGTAATTACAAAAACATTACAATTATTATATTTATAATTACAAAAACTTCAGTACTAAAAGGAAAAAAAATTGAAAAGAGCAAAGAGTTCCTAGACAACTATGAGGTCTGTGTAAGCAAAATTCAATATATATATATATATATATATATATATATATATATATATAATGGTTTGATTATGGCCGTGGCATTGTATCAATAAATATATTTCTTTCTATTAATTTCCTGCACATCTCAGAGATTCTCAATGGAGTTAAAGTCTGGACTCTGTGTTGGCAAATCCATCTGTGAAAATGAGGTCTCAATGCTCCTTGAACTACTCTTTTACAATTTGAGCCAGATGAATCCTGGCATTGATATCTTGGAATATGCCCGTGCCATCATGGGCATCCCAAAAAAATCCATTGATGGAAAAACCTGATCATTCAGTAAATTCAGGTAGTCAGCTCTGATCCCAGATCCCACTCTGGATCACGGTAAATCTGGACTCATCAGACAACATAACTTTTTTTTCAATGTTCCACAGGACATTCTTTATGCTTTGTGCTAAATTAAAGACTTTTTTTCCGCCTCAATTAGCATCACTGACACATGGTTTTCTTAAGGTTACACAGCTGTTAAATCTCAATCCTCTGTGTTCTTTTAGCATTGTGTGTGGAAATGCTCTTATATTCACCACTAAACATACAGTAGCTATGAATTATACTGTTGTTGTGGGTCTTTTTGCAATTTGATTTTAAAGACCATCTTCCTTAAAGATGATGTTATTTTGTTTGTTTTTTGATGAAGGACTCACTGCATCAGTTAGGGTTAAATAACTTGTTGCCAGCTAAAACACATTAATCACTGCAGTAATTATCCAATGGAAAGCTCTTAACTTAATTTAACTTAATTTGCTTGGTTAAATCCAGGTGGTGACGTTTGTTGTGTGTGTGTGTGTGTGTGTGTGTGTGTGTGTGTGTGTGTGTGTGTGTACCATGGTGGGAAAAAATCTGCTGGTTTTAAACTTCTTTAAGGCCATGGAACAGGTGTAGGTACCCATGAACAGGATAAACGACATTAGTGTGATGTCAGGAACAAAGCCACAGGATGCTCCTTGCAGAACTCCTCCACTTTCCAAACACTCTGAACGAGTTAGCGATGACCAGGTAGAGTTCCAGTGCTGCTGGCCATGAATACACGGACACACACACACACACACACAGGCGCAGGTTATTACTGTGTGTAAAGGTTCATTTTTCCTACTGATGTTCTAAACTAAATCAATTTTTAATGTAATGTACACACACACATACACTCACTCACCTGTCCAGTGGAGTTGAATGGAGCTTTAATTTGTTCATCTGGGATAGACATGTTGCCTATTTTAAACAAATACAATTCTGCTCACTGAAAGTTCATCACAATCAAGCTTTTATTTGACTTAATCAGTAAGAGGACACTACTACTTCAGTGCTCATTAGGCAAAGCAAATGCAGCAAAAAAGCCAATCAAAGCTCAGTTCCCTGAGAAAAATATTTTACCAAAAAAAAAAAAAAAATACACACACACACACACACACACACACACACACACACACACACACACACACACACACACACAGACAGATAAACAGGGGTATACAGAGGTACCATTAAAAACATAGTGTCATACCCTCAGGAGGCATGCAGTGGCAGCCATACTGAGTGGCCATGTCCCAGTGGTAGCTGGTGTCGATGGGGTAATGCTGAGCAAGTTTGAGCATTTTCTTGAATGCATCATAGATGAAGATAAAGCTGATGAGAGACGCAAAGCCTTCCTCTGTAAAGCGTGTAAAATACTGCACAAGGAAGCTGGCATCCGTCGCCACCAGCAGCAGACACAGGAAGCCTGACCACAAACCAATCCACAACCGAAATTCCAGGTAGTCTAATGCGTGGTCCCTGAAAGCAGCCAATCAAAAAGACCATGCTAGATTTTCAAATCAGCAACATCACAAACCCTCTAAAAATGCCCACTAACCCACTAAAAATGACAACCAAGGAAAATATTGCTGTGACACATGCATCTCGTAAGTCTTTCAACAATAAAATTGTCACGGTGGCCAAATGACAACTTGGTCACAATAAGAAAAAATGTAACGAGCTGCTCAAATTATTTATCTAATTCAGTTACTTTTTACTATATTATTATTATATGTTCTGTTGTTTAATTTAAACCATATTCAAACAAATGCAAAATATCTATATAATATAGAAATATAGACATTAATGAAAGTATTGATTAAATGTAGTATTAAACAATTTTCAAACTTACTAAAACTGCTTTCTAGCTTTAGCTAAGACACCTTTATGGTTAAATTGAACCAACAAACAACCTTTAATATCCCAAATTGGTATTGTTCATTGTTTTATTTATTTATTTAGTATGATTTATTTTTGTAGTATGAACATCAAAAAACTAACGGATAACGCAGTAATTGAAGTGGACAGTACACTCTTGATGATTAAAAAACACAGATCAGCCATATTATGACCACTGCCAGGTAATTATTTCATTAGAGTGACACCTGCAAATAGCTGGGATATATTAGGCAGCAAGTGAACATTTTGTCCCTGAAGGTGATATGTGTAAAAAAAAAAAAAAAAAGATCAAGTTTAAGGGTCAAATTGTAATAACCAGTAGACAACTGGGTCAACTCCAAAACTGCAGCTCTTGTGAGATGTTCCTGGTCGGCAGTGGTCAGGACATACTGAAAAAGCACAGAGGAATGAAAACCAGTGAACTGGTGACATGGCCATGGTCGGCCAAGGCTCACTGGTTAATGCTGGTTCTGATAGGAAGGTGTCAGAACACATAGCGCATTGCTGTTTATTGCATATGAGGCTGAATAGACACAGACCGGTTAGAGTGCCCATACTGACCCATGTCCCCCGACAAAAGCGCCTACGCTGGGCACATGAGCATCAGAACTGGACCACAAAGCAATGGAAGAAGGTGTCCTGATCTGATGAATAACCAAAACATGGAGTCATTTTGAGATGCCCCACCTAACAATTTGCAGAACACAGAGGATCTGCTACTGACAGCTTGGTGCCAGATACCACACACACCGTCAGAGGTTGTTATGTGTCCAGGATTCAACGGGTTAGGGCTGTTTTGGCAGCTATAGTGGGACCTCCACAATATTAGGTGGGTGGTCATAATTTTATGCCAAGAATTGATGACAATGGTTTCAACATGGTGTTGAAAATACACAGTTTTAGCTGTTTTTGCATGATGTACTGTACTGTATCTATTCCCAGGTTTATTACATATGTTGGTTGCTCAGTTTTCTACAAAGATATGAAATGTTACATATACAGTGTGTAACTTGTGACATTAAACATAATCCAAGATAAAATGTTTAATTAATCATGATATTGATTTAAGATCAGCACCAAGCGTACCTTGCTTACATTTCATACTAGATTTACTATTTGACTTTGTGCTTAATTTTATTTTTTTACAATAATAAATTTATAATTACCTTTATAAGGATAACCACCATACTTGAAGGATGTGTACAATACTATGTGACAACACCGTTCCTGCACCAGGACTCTCAGTACACATATACTTTTATCATAATGCTGCAAGTTTTTTTTTTTTAGATATTGCCTCTGAAGAAAGCATTGTCTGTGTGTGTCTGTGTGTGTCTGTGTGTGCAGGATAGTCCTACTCACGTGCTAAAGTTAAACAATAGGCGCTCGAAGACAAGCACCGGTCCTGTACTGCTCAGGATGATGAGGGGCTGCCCACCTAACAGACAAAACACTGCACCTGCTAATGCTGTTCCCACAAAACTCTCTATCACACCCTACAGAGAGAGAGAGGGAGAGAGAGAGATGACAGATGATCAGCCCAGTGATTAGTACACGGTAGATACTAATGGTGAGTGGTGGAAGCAGACAAGAGGGGAAATGAGATTGCTGCTGAGGTTATTACATAAATAACCAATTAAATTGTATCTTTAGGCACTTTTCAAGCTGTCACAGTGAAACATTTGTTCTCATTTATAAAATGTAATCTAATTAAATTTTTAATTTTTGCACATTCATTATCCTAATCTTCACTGCTTGAGCTGTCTACTGTCTCAGTTAATATTTTGCTAAATTAATATTGACAAATTTGAATACTAATGTGAGGGAATGTGGGCTCACACACTTGGTAATCCACCACTATTTAAAGTGAAGCTGATCCTTCTTAGCTTGAGACTTAGAGAGCACCAAAATACCTAAATAGATGTCACAAACCTCTGATTCCAGACCACATGGCTATATACACCACCACACATATCAAGACATATAAAGGTATGTCAACATAAACTCAGTAGTGCATTAACAGACAGTCATAATAAACACTGAAGTCAAACCCGGACGTTTGATGTGCAGTAAAAACTACCCTTATTTCTCTACATAACCCCCTGCTACATTAATGTACACATCATTACTTCTGAAATGATGCCAGTTTTAACGAATGATGTTTGTATACAGTACGGTAGGTACCGATCTTTTGCAAATATCATTCAGTTTTATGCCTTCATTTACGAGAACATTTATCACAATTAATTTATCATTAATGAGGGTCTTTGTTTCAGGATGGAGAAAACTCTCATCAATAGACACTAAGACACACATGTGGGAATAAAAAGAGCATCTTAAAATCTCAGCTTTTTCAATAGTTACATCAGTCTCTGAATTTCAGAATAGACAGATCTGACATGCATGCAAAGATAAACCCTGTGGTGCCCATCACTACAAATTGAAACACATTAACTCATTAGCTTAATTAGTGGAGCAATAATTTTCTGTACCTGCATGTTCTCTGTGGCATCTCCAAGCAAGCCGCCAAAGGTGATGGCATTGGTTATGGTGCCCAAGTAAATAAACAATGTAGCAGACAAGGCCTGGATGTTCAGTGCATCATAAAAATCACTTGCAAAGTATGGCAGCTTTCGCTTAACATCCAGAATCAGACCGCCACAAAACCTGAGAAGAGAGACGTGGAGGGCAGGAGAAAGTGAAAAAGAGAGCAAAAGGAAAACGAAAATCATTGAGCTAGTGCAGTCTTAGCAATAGTATACAGAACAAACACCACTCACTTTCCAGTGTACTTGAGCTCATCTCCAACATGGTGACCTCCACCACCTCCTCCAGCACCACCTTCAATAGGAGCATCGCCATTAAGCTTGGATCCATCTCCACCCCCACCTCCTCCTGCTAGGTTGTTCTTACTATATTAATAAGAATGAACAAATCAATATATACAGTATATGAATATATCAAAACCTCTATAACTACTGTTCACTTTTACACCATTTTAGGCTGGTTACTGAGTGTAAAGACACACAAGTTTGCACCGTTTGTCTGAGGATGGTAGGGATTTGGGAGGTTCGATCCGGATATCAGGGTCCCACTCCCCTGGGGGCAGCACAACGACCTCATCAAGGAATTCCTCCATGCCTGCCAATAGATCTGCCCGATCTTTAGCCTTGTATGCAATGTCATGAAACACCTAGAGGCGCGAGAAACACACAGCTTAAAAACTCTGAGCACTGTGTTTAATGAATATGACAAGCTAATATTTATTATTACATGAATTGATTCATTGAATTAAAATTAATTCATCAATCTGTGATGGAAGACAGTCAGTTAAACATAATTTCAAGCAGGGTAACCTCATCAATCAACTGTACAGTACTCAGAGTACGAGAGTACATCATCAAACATCACCTGCTGGGGGGCATTTCCTGGCATTTAACATATCTGCAAAAGCATAACACACACATACCTCATCTGACATTAAAGTAGCGATGGCTCGGCCAATCTCATGGTATGATCTGGCTTTTCCTTTGGGCCCCAAGAGAACAAACAGAAATCTGAAAAACAGTACAAGTAAAATCTGATTCATGCAAGAAATATAAGGTTTTATTTCATACTTTTTTATTTTTTAAATAATACATCACATAATCAGAAAAGTGTTTATTAATCAAGTTTGCTCGTGGGGTGAAGGATATTATTTAATTATATTCCACTAAAACAGGAAATACTAATCATTAAACCACAAGTTTTTCATTTAACTGAATTTGTGTTTTTCATTTGACTGAATGTGTGCTTTGAATTCCACGTCATCTGAGGTTCTCAGGTACCACAAGCCACATCATAGCATATATGAAACTTTCCACTGCAACTTATCACACAGCACTTTAACCCTTTAGCAGAAATGATAACATTTTTTATTTAACATAACACTCCTCCATGTTGTGCATTGTGTGTGTACTTCAGAGAGTGTTTGCATTTCAAAGTCCTGCCAATGATACAGTATCTGTAGTATACAGTACATTATACATTTCTACCTTTAATGCATTAACCAACAGACTTTGTATTTATGTACAACAGTATTGCATGGGGAAATAATAGTACAAAGCAAGTAAAGACAACGTCACGAAACTACGGTAAACTACGGTAGGGTGAAAGTATTCACCTGACAAAGGATAAGTGGTATTAAAGTCACACTAGGACTTTTGAATGTGCAGAATAACAGAACACACTTATGAAATCCTTTAATTCTCTATGTAATTCCCTGGTTTGACTTGAATGCCTTTTGTACTTTTAAAATAAATCTTCTTATCCTTAAAATGCATTATACAACCATAACTCTGTGCATCAATCGATTGATTGATTGACGTGTTACTCTTTGATTCATATCTTTTTTTTGTGGGTAATCCAATATTAATGAAGATTTAATTCTGAATTATCCATACTTCCTTTAAATATGACCATTGGCGGCTTTCTATTATTTAACTTTTCTAAAACATAGCCTTACAATTCAGATTAAACAGAAAGTGATCATACACTACAACACATATGCAATTATTTTTTTATACAAGTCCAGCTGCTTAAATCTAAATTTCAGTTTACCGGGTTGGCACAGGGACTTCAGTAAGCCCTGCAAGCAGGATGGCCTGCTGGAGCCGCACGAAGGCCACAAAAGGAGAATCCAGGAAGTCCACTTCCCCCACCAAAATGTTAGAGGCCTCCGCATCCCGTGGGATCTTCTTCATGAATTTATTATTCATCTGCACATAGAGGGAAACATAGTACAGTAACTTTTTTGACAGTCACAGTCTTCAAGGTAAATTAAATCACAAAAACCATGCAAATGGAAAAAAAGAAACAATGTTATGGTTGTTAGGACATAAGGTCTTTGGTAGAGAAGCAAAATTAGACTGTGTTCTGTGATGGTCACCATCTAGAATCAACAGCAACAAGGTGATAAAATAACCCAGGTCTGTTTTTGGACAAAGCAGTTGGGACTGCTCAGATATGCTATGTATGGGATAAAACAAAGAAATAGGCAGAAATGTGTACACTGAGAAACTGAGTAGCCTAAAGACAGCTTTACAATTTCTTACTGACACTTTGTTTTTTTTGGGGATTTTTCCCAGATTTTTCTCCCTAATTTAGTCGTGTCCAATTCCTCCCCGTCACTAGGGGGCTCCCACATTAAGGCTACTACTACCACTCAGCCGGGAGGGCCGAAGACTATCACATGTTTCCTCCGAACCACGTTATGCCAACCACGCACCGTTGGGAGCGGCGTAATACACTCGGAAGACAGCGCTATCCGCTCCTTCCGTTGCGCGAGCTCACAGATGCCCCTGATTGGCTGTAGAGTCGTGATTAATGTGGGAGCACTAAGTACCTCTCATCCCTCCCCTCTGAGAGAGCTCGGCCAATCAGCTCTCTAGACCTCCGGCTGCGAGAGGTTACAGCACCACCCGGGATTCGAACTGGCGATCACCGGATGATAGGGCAAGCGCTTTACCACTGCACTTATTATATATATATACATAGATATATGGTATATGTAACTTAATATATTTTTTTACCCATCTCTAGGGAAGTATATTTAATAAAACACTTCAAATAGCCTAGGCCAGTGTCCTCTTCTATCATTTGTCCTTCATGTTTTTATCTTTTTACATTTTTCTCTATTGCATTTGCACCAGTCATTCAAACACATTAAGTCATACAGGTGTTTTGCTAAAACTCAGTAAGCAAAAGATGTGTAATACTAAAGGTCATACATCGAAGCAGTGAATTACAGTTTCACCATGCTTTATCTTGTGTGTGAATGTTTAACCATGAATGCTGGAAAACAGGTTATCAGTGGCTATCAGCGTAATGACCCCAGAGGTGCAATTGTACAGTAGCAGTGGTGTTTACAGGACGAATGTCAGGATTTTGACGCAAGAGGGAGAGATAAACCAATTCCTTTGATTTGGAAAGTGAAACTCGATCCAAACTAGGCTAGAGGAAAAGTACTATGTGAAGCCCTGAATGTAGAAAGAGTCCCATATACACTGAAATTTAATTTAGTGTGTTGCGTTCTTACAATTTAAGAGAAAGAGCTGTTTGTATTTGACTTTGTGTGACAGAACAGGAAGAGACGGGCTATTAAAGAAGCATGTGTGCACATTTGCAAAGTGAGTTGCTCTAGAGCATGTTGCTGTACACCATAATGGGAAAATGTTTGTGAAAACCTAAGCATGACACCCAAAGGTGGGCTTTCCTCGAACTGTTTCCACAAATCTGGAAGCACGCACTTTTTATATATATGACTTCTTTGTTTGCTGGAACATTACTGTTTCCCTTCACTAGAACTAAGAGGCTCAAACCTGTTATAGCATTAAAGTGCTACAGTGTAAAATGTAAAGACATGGTTTTGCCAAGGATAGATGTAAAAGAACTTGTATGTCCTGCCTAGATCCTTGACCTCAACTCCAGTAAAGACCTGTGGGATGGACTAACATTATCGCCTGACCTCAGTAATGCTTTTGTTGCTGAATGGGAAAACTCCCACAGCCACATTCTGAAATCCAGAGATTCTGAGGATAGAGTAAGAGGGAAATATATTTGTGAAATGTAAAAAAAAAAAAAAAAAAGTGAAACAGCACAATTCTCACCTTTTTTTGAAAGGCATTCCTGACAAAAGTTGAAATAGGTCTTATATATTTTAAACTTCACTTCTACTAAACAATAGAAATCTGCCTTAATAAATTCAACTTATAGATGAAGGTCAACAGCAAGTCAATGATAGCTTCCTTTACTATTCAAGTAAGAAGTTGTGAAGGGAACGGACGACGAAAATGTAAAGAACGAGGTGAGGTTTCATGGATTCAGAAAACATGCAGACACACATCACCTTCCTTATAGACACAATGCTGGTCCTACCTGGTCCTTCTCTGGCTTGTCGGAGAGGTCATTAAGGCTGCTGGAGGTCAGGTTGAGAGGCAATGTAGATGGACTACCTGCATGAATAAGACAGGTAAGATCAGTCACAAAGGAAACAGAACAAAAGACCAATAGAAATAGAAAGCTTAGAAAGAATATAATAGAAAGAAAGTTTTTAAACAATATAATACATAAAATATTCAAATGTAACAATGTTTAACCCCTCTATATGGGTATAAACTCTAAAATAATAATAGTTATAATGTTCATTTTATTTTTCTCCCTTTTGCATCATGGCCTTCTATCACTTATTGTAGAGTCTAAATGTGCATAGTGACATTTATAATCAGCTGTTGTGGTGGGCTATCAGATGTCTGACAAATGATACTCTTGGCAAAAATGTGATAATGCAAAGCAGGAACACATAGGCTTAATAAAGTTATTGTTTCATCTGCTTCTGATAAGGGGTCTCCACAGCAAAACATCTGACTTTGACTTTGCGGCCAAAAAATAAAATAATATTAGAATTACAGGAAAATGCTGCAATATATCTGTCCTCACTGGTCATCCCTTAAAGCAAGTCCAAGGTCCCTCTGCCATATTTTACGTGGAGGCAGGGACGAACTACCATAGTCCAACAAAACTGCATGGATTTCAGAAGATTTCCCCTTCAAGGAGGTGACATTCTCCAAAATCTTTCCAACCTGTATTGTTTCTGTCTTTGATTGACCCTTTTTTTCTGAGCTGTTAATATTTATAGAAATCATTCTTATAAACGACAATCTCAGTCTGCAAATATTTGAGTATTCCTTCTGTAAAAAGTTGTTTAAATAGTATCAAACCTTGCTTCTTTTATTTTTGACAAAGCAGGAAAATTTAGCCAAGATCTTCTGTAATGTACTTATATGCACCTTCATTTTGATTTAAGACAGACATGAGCAGTCTTTCCTAAATGAAGACAGACAAGAACAGTCTTTCCCTACAACAGTATACAGTATTCCCTTTATACTTCAGTGCTAAAGGTTCATGATTCACTAACGTCTGTGAGTATTGAAATTAAAGGGTGCTAGGCTGATTTAAACTAGGATTACAATGGACAGTTTATTCCAGAACAGACTAAACGTTAGTGTAAATTTGTAACTGAAGATACGTCTTGTACAAACCACTAATCAGCTGATGAGATCTTACGCTATTAGCCAGTTAATAATAGGCTGCACTAGCAGGATTAGAAGTGTGGCTCAGGCTGTCTACCTTTATAAATAATGAAGTTTTAATATTATTCTGTCTTAGTCTTTACTTCCTTACCACTGTTACTTGTTCTTTCCCATCAGGGAATCTATCCAGATCTAAGTCTGGATTTTCTTTGTATGTAAAGTTGCATAATGTTTTATGAGAATGAAAATATCTCATGATAATTTCATCAGATCGTGAAGGCAGATTCTTAGTCCCTGAAAAGCAATGGAAGAGATGTACGGATGTTGCTCGGTGTGTCTGTGGGAACACAACATTAAATCTGTGTTTGTAATGAATTATTTCACTTAATGAATTTGTACCATAACAGGTTTAACAGTTTAAAAGTGTGTATTATGAGGAATTTTTATGGATTCTTTTTTTTTTAAATCCATAACGTGTTAATTTAATGTGCTATTTTATTAGTCTTTCACACTTAAATAACCTGTGTGTCATTAAGCCTTGCAGGAGTGTAAAGTTGAGTTAACCTCTTGCTCCAGACTTACAAAGCCTACCAGCGCTGTTGCTTCTCTGCATCTGTATTTGGCCTTCAATTTCAGACAGGCTAAAGCGTGGCATGGAGTGATCAACAGACATACGTACTGACATGTCACACACACATACAGACAAAAGCAAACGATGACAGGGAGGGTGAAGGAAAAGGAAAAAAGAACAGAGGAAGTTTAGATCACAAAGTAGAGAAAAGGTTTATGCAGAAAATGCTCTATATCATCTGGATTTTCTTTTCTTTTTATACACAGACATTTATTTCCTTGTAATAAATAATTATGTCAATCACTCACCCATGCAAGTCTTTGACAGTGTTCCATAGACACTGTTAAAAAACAGCTGTAATTGACTTTATTCTTTCTGCAGTAATGTATATGGGATTACATTTGCACTGCTAAATTGAGTCTAATACCAATGGCCAAAAAACATCCGCCTTTGGTGCTATTGATTTTAACATCACACATACTCATCAAATTTAACAATAGTAATAATGCAGATTATTAGCCCAATATTACATATAATCATAGGTGAAAGTAGTATCAAAATATTACTGGTACTACCTATCCAAAAGGTAAGGTGAAGAAAGCATGGAGGTGGTGTACGTCTCCACTTATTCCACTTTAGAATTGCATCAGCTACAGTATAACTGTTCCAGGGGGAAAAAATAATGTAAAATGTAAAGCTAGTGTGGCGGCACGGTGGTGTAGTGGTTAGCACTGTCGCCTTGCACCTCCAGGATACAGGTTCGATTCCCAGCCAGGTTCGATTCCCGTCTGTGTGCATGGAGCTTGCATGTTCTCCCCGTGCTTAGTGGGTTTCCTCCGGGTACTCCGGTTTTCTCCCACAGTCCAAAGACTGGTGAATTGGCATTCCCAAATTGGCCACAGTGTGTGTGCCCCGCGATGAATTGACACCCTACGCTCAACCTTGATCCTGAATACAGGATTAAGAGGTATAGATGATGAGTGAGTGGGAAAGCTAGTGTGCTATGTAGGGGTAGATTCCTCACACCAAGTAGTGCCCTTGATCCTTGTTAGAATGGGATTTGGAATTCAGCCTTACATTAGAATATTGTAGGCTTTGTAGCTTGTGGTAGGTGAGTGATTAACATGTTGGCTCAGGTTAACTACCAGTATGAAAGGTTGCTTCTCAACACAGACAGTTCAGTGGCTATTTAAAATGACATCTTGCTTTTATGGTACACCATTAACTTCAATCAAATAACCATCTATCCCCTGATTCTTGGTATAAAGGACACAACAATAAAATATCTGTTCTGGTAAAAGTTATAGCATTTTTAAAAGAGAAAAGTAAAGAAACAAGAAAAGAGAACAAATAAAAGTAAAACTGAAGTTTACATTAGTGATTAAAAACTGATAAGGAAAGAAAATCACAAAGAATGGGACTACGTATAGTTTAGTAGATCAATAAGACAATTTTACCATTTTCTTGGTTTGAAAACAGCCTACTTGCACTCGATACAGTTCGGCCGATGTCAGCCAACGAGCGCAGGTTGGACTTCTTTGTTTGATGGCGGTGTTTACGCAGAAGCGTGTAAGTAACCGTTTCCTTCAAGTCGGGCTTCAACAGCCCTGACTCAATCTGAGTGTCAGTGATCATGTCTGAAAGGATGAACAAGAGACTTTCAGCAAAATCCAAAAACAGAGCAAATACATACAGTTTGTTCACTACTCAAGATGCTACTAACCTGGGCTAGTAGTTCTTTCCTAATGTAACGGTAAGACTAACTTTTAAACTTTTAAAGTCTATTTACCCTGTTTTCTTGTTGAATACAGCTATCAGCCATGACATCAAAAATAACATTATAATCACCTAGGCGGCTCTGGCCCCTCAGGGCATAACTCCAAAAGACCTTGAAGTGTTCTGTGATGTTTGGCACCATGACCTTGGCAGCAGACCCTTGATTTGTTCCTTCATTGAACATTTATTTTGTCCAGCACATCCCATGGAGGCTCGATTGGATTGGCATCTGAGGAGTTTGGAGGGCCCACATGCAACAAGGCTGTGGTGCACCTTGTGGTCTGATGCCTTTCTATCGTAGCCAGCATTAACTTTTTTGGTGGGTTGTTCTATATTGGCTTTTCTTTGGGATCAGATCAGATCGCTAGCCCTTGCTCCCACAGTCTTTCTATCCCCCATTATCCTGTGACCTGGTTCCTCATATTTAATTCATAATCAATGTTAATGTGTAATGTTATGTGTTGTTAATATTATGGCTGATTAGTGTACGATATTTTCCTTTTCATCTTGTGATTTTAGAGGAATCATGTTCACACTAGTATTTGTCTAGAATTTAGAACTAGTCTAGAATTTAGTGTGAGAATAAATAGATCTTAAAGTAATTGACTGATCTGTGCTGGTTAAAGAAAGTGCTGATAGAAGTTGCAGTGTAGTTTTTACCGACAATCTGCTGCAGTGAGTTAGCCTCCATGTCAAGCAGGACAGTTCCCTTCTCTATGCATTTCTTCAGCTCAAAAAGTGAGTGCAGATAGAGAGTGGCGACATGAGGTTTACTCCACCTCTCTCCACCCTTCTCCACTTTCTCCTCGAACTTGATCCATCTACAGACAAACACACATATAGAGACATATTGGTTAATTCTGTTCTAACTTTTCCTGTCTTGTTTATTAAGTACTGGGACAAAAAAGTTTATCTTGTGTTCTACACATGCCTGGTTACATCATTCCTGGTTACATCATTACATCACTGAGTATTAAACCAAATAAGAATATTTTGGAAGCTTGAAAATAAAACACAACAGGTAGTGCTGTTATAATGAAAAACAAAATCTAAAAAAGGACTGTGTGATACAATTACCACCCTGACCTGAGTTATTTTCCTTCAACAGTATGTTCTAAAGTGACATTTTATTCCTCTAATATCACAGTAATTTGCCAATGATTGTCCATCCATCTATTATCTATCTTGCTTAGTCTGGGCACAAGGGTCTTGGTTAGCCTGTGGAGAATCATGGTGGGCATGGTGCCTAAAGAACGTAGGTTACATCTTGGATGGGGTACCAACTCATTGTAAGGCACAGGTTAACACACCCAAACACATTTAATGGGCAATTTGGAAGCACCAATCAGCCTGCAATGCATGTCTTTGGACTGTGGAAGGGAACCCACTAAGCACCCATTCATGCAAACTTCACACACAGACCAGTAGCAAGATTCAAACTCTCAACCCTGGAGCCAACAGTGCTCCAGTGATTGATCTCTTTTTTTCTCTCTCTTGAAATGAATAATACAAAAACTCAGCATGCCCAAGAAACAGAAAAGGACAAAATGATCTGTCCTAAAGACAACATATTGACCGTTCAAAAGCTCTAACAAGACATATGTAAAAAGGAAATCTTAGTTGTGTGTTCTACATTGTATGTGTTTTTTACACAGAAAAAAACCCACATCTATTTGGTTGACATGGTGTACAACTGATCTGAATGGGTCTTGCTTAATCAAGACAGTTTGGGGGTGCTGGGATATAAACATGTGCCCTTTTAATTTGGGAAGTGAAACTGTAAACATGGAGCCATCACAACTAGCTCACCTTTTTTTACTTTTTACAATGAGAGAGAGTGGCTCAAAGGGACATGTAGTATGACCGGTACAATGATTTTAATCCTCTGACTCACAAAAGCCTTTTAAGGTAAAACTAAAGAGAATTAATTTTACGAGCTTCTTAAGAACTGTGCCTCTTTGCACTCTCTCTTTTATGAAATGTAATCCTCTGTATAACGGTCAGCGATTTCAGCTAAGCAGAACACTAAGCGCTATGATACTCAGACACATCTGGTATGTGTGTACACGCATTCACAATTTACTGTATTTACACCCAGACTGAGACCTTAGAGCACTTAGAAGACTTTGTTTCTCTCTCTCTCTCTCTCTCTCTAAGTGATCAGAGTTTGTGAATTAATTTATTATTGGTTTTATTTATAGGCTCCAAGCTTAATTTTACGCATGTCAGTAAATTATCAGAACAGTTCAGTGGATGGCCTTTTCCTATTTATATTATAATTGTTTTTTTTTTTTATACAAAATTCATTACATTTAATCAAATGAATGAATTTTCTTTAACAAAAAGGTTTGCAAAGGTTTACAATGGAATGGTGTGAGCCTGTATGTTTTAAGTGTTCCGTCGCTAACAGGAACAGGAAATCACTACTACCTGAAATGGGCGAATGCCAACCTTTGTCATACTATCAGTCTCAATCATTTTGTGTGTGCATGTGTGTATGTGTGTCACCTTGCTGTCTCTTTCCACTCAACCTCGTTTCCATCAGTAGTGAGCAGCTCATCGAGCTCAGTGAATAACTGTGGCAGTGTCGGGCCACTTTCCTCCTCACCCAGAATAAACCGGATCCGTTCGGCTGCTGGAGAGACTGCAGGAGGACAAAGTGACCATAAAAAAACATAAACAATACAGCATTATAGGTATGTATGTCATAAGGTTTGTACACTGGTGTTATCTAACACTTTGTTAACTATTTGTTGAATCTTTAGTTCAACTAAAAAATTTTGAAAATATTAAACTAATAACAAAATGTTATGCAAATACTCATGAAGATATACTTTTATAAAATTCATTCACAAGAAAAGTTTTTACAGGCATCAACTGTTTACATTAAGCATTTCTACATCCGTTTTAATGTTCTACACTAAGAATTTAAGGTCATAATTGATCCATACGACTTAAGGATAGCCTATGAACATATAAACTGCTGGCCAAAAAAACTTTAAGATTTGTTCAGCCATCTTTAGATTTGATTTCGGTGTGCAATGTGATGGCCAGTTTATGTGTGAAATTGATTTGTCATGCTCTTTCATAATTTGAGTACTGAAATATGCCAGAGAAGTCAAATGATGTGCTTATCTGGTCATTCAGTACATTCAGATAGCTGTTTTATTTTACTGCAACATACAATAATGTTGCTGAGCATAGACCTGACCAACTGAAGCAACCCCAGATCACAACACTGCCTCCAGAGCCTGTACTGTGGCCACTATACTGTACATTATGGGTGCCTCAATTCATGAGCTTCCCTTCTTACGCTGATGAACCCATCACTCTGGAATAGAGTCCGGACTCAACATACCACATGACCATTTCCCATTGCTTCAATGTCTTTATGCTCCCTAGCTAATTGAAGCCTTTTTTCTGATTAGTCTCACTAACATGTAGCGTTCCTATGGCCACACAGCTGTTTAGTCCCAATCCTGTGAGTTCTCATCACATGTGGAAATGTTCCACATGTGAAGTTGACGGTTCACCACTATCCTCCTACTGTTGGACAGAGTAACTCACTTACAGTCACTTTCAGCAAACTCCTTAATTATTTCCTTTGCTTGATGTATAATAATTTGACCCTTCTGAAAGAGTACCTTTTTTTGTCCGGTTCCTTAGGATATCTATTTAATAATAATAATACTAATAGCAGTTAATGTCACCTGGCTTTGCTGCATTCATATGGAATGAAGCAACTTGCTGTTTCTTCCCTCACATATTCACATTCATTTTTCTTTGTCTCTGTCTGTCATACTCACATTAAAACCACACAGAGGCCACACCTTGGGCAGTATGGAAGTGTTTTATTTTTTTTGTGTGTGGGCATATGCTGTGAAATTGCCAAATCATGCTTAATCAAGGCAAAGCAAAGGCCTCCTGAAAGTCAAAGCACACACCTTTTGACACACCTACTGTACATGCCTATCTACCTAAATCATGATAATGAGCCATGTCACAAAAGCTGTCTCAAACTTTTTTCATGTACTCCATAAAATAACCATAAACACCTTTGGAATGGTTTAGAACAAGAAATTTGCAGCATGGACGTGCACCTGAAAATTCGGCAGGAACTGAGTGATGCAGTTATGTCAACAGAATTGGGAACAGAGCAATTAAGGCTTAAGAGCAAACAGAGACCTTACCCAGTCCAGTTAAACCTTGGATTGCAAGCATAATTTACCTTTTAAAAGAAGCATGGCTGGTGTTAGTAAGACGAGAGAGAGGAGAGGAGGAGGCGAAGGGGGGTTACTGTGTAGCGCGACTTTCACACACACACAGAATCACTGCTGTCTGGCTCACTTAAAAAAAATCTTTTTCTTTTTGTGTGACTTTAACAAGAAACCTATCAAATGTCACTTGCTTTTGCCTCCTTTTGAGGATTTCATGGTAGTATGGCGTTGCCTTGTTGTTAAAACAGAATCATCGCTCGCACTGCTACAGACTTTTTTCTGCACGGGGGCCGATGTTGCAGTACATTTACTAAAGAACAGTCACTACACTTGGACAGAAAAATAAAAAATATATATTCTGCGCACACACACACATGGTTACAATGTTACAGTAACCAGTGTTGGGTGTAACGCGTTAGAGTACTCGGATTACTTTTTTGATGTAACAAGTAATCTAACACAGACAGCTGTCATTCCCAATCCATTAGTGTGTGTGTATGTGTATGTGTATGTGTGTGTGTATATGTGTGTGTGTGTGTGTGTGTGTGTGTGTGTGTGTGTGTGTATGTGAGAGGAAGTCGTCCTACAAGCCCCGCCCCCAATATCCCCCCCCCCCTTGTGATTCCTGCTGGTATATCCCTATCTCACCTATGCGGTCTGACTATGCGAGGACCGACGAAGATGGAAACTTAAACACAGCACCAAAACCCCTTGATGAATCATGATGAACCGTACTTACGGCAAAACCGCGTAGGTGAAATAGGGGTATTAGTAGTTAACAGATTATGGGCCAAACTTCACTGAGTGATGATGGTAGAATAATTATAAAGGTCTTGACTAAAACAACATGCACAACATGCAAATGAGTTTTCATTTTCTGCAATGGAAAAGTACTCTCATTAGTTACTTTTATCAGAAAGTAATGTAGTCAAAAGTAACATCCCCCAACACTGATAGTAACCCACGCAGTGACACATCCACTGTGACCAAGCATGGGAGACGATTACCCACAATCCCGCACTGCGCGAGAGAGAGGAACCAATGGCTCAGTTATAATCACATGATCACATACTGCATGACCTCCCTCATTTATCAAATTAAAATTTATTTAAAAACACTTGCAGACCAATAAAAACCTGAATCCAAGGTTTCACTGTATTAGTATAGTGCTCCTAATAAATTGTCTGGTGTGTGTATATGGATACTGATTATAGCTTAGTTATTTACATTTGCAGCATGATGCAATTATCAAGTGCTGAATATCATTGCAAAATTTAGTAAAACCCAGTCATTTTACATTGTTGACATTAATTCAAAAGAATAAAAAAATGATTTGTGCTGTTCATTTGCGAGAAAAAAACTGTATAAAGGGAGGATAGGCAGGTTTGTCTGTGTATAGCTGGAAGAAATTTTTTTTTTCCAAGGATGACACCTGGCTGATAAACTGGTTCTGTCTGTCATGCTGTCATGCATGGTACGCATCACTGTAGTTCCTGCTAGTGTGCTTACTGAGATCTGTTTACATGAACTAACTCTGTGACTCCATGTTAATAAAAAGTCAGTTCTGTGAATACCGGAGAACTTCTCAGGAAGAGAATCACCTATCACCTGTATGGTAACAGTGTCATGAAGAACTAGACCTCATTACGACTAAACAAAAAGGTGATGAGATGAGATTTACTGCTGTTTCTTACGACTTTTTGTTTGAATCTTCTGGTGGTGGGTCGCATGCATCACGTTTCAAAAAACATCACACCCTATTGCATGATGGCAGCTCTCTTATTTACACAAATCTTATTTCATTTCTGTGACTGCATTACTGCAACTTAACTCCGCTCCAACCCCCTCCACCAACTCAACCCCCTTACTGGCTCTACACCTTTTATACACAATGCCAAGTTGTAGTGAATGTCCTGCCTTAAACTGTGTGAAGTGAGAAGAAGGAATGTGTGAAAGGACAGAATATATTTGGTTATGATCACAGGTGAAAGTTGCTAAGTGAACAATGCCATGTTGTATATCACGCCATGTTGTGGTTTAAGAAAAGAAAAATTAGTAAGATGACATTGCTTTTCTTGTCCCTAATCATGACGAATTTCCGCCGGCTAAGTCGGTGAACAAAGCTATTACTATAATTATTCCATTGTGAAGGAGACTGAAAGCATATGCGTACGATGGATTTTGTAGCAACTCACTAAGAGGTTTGAGGATGCTGGAGGCAGAATCATCCACATTTTCAGTGTCCGATCTGTCGCTTACTCCTTCATTTACTTTTTCTTTCCGTTCTTTGTGACTTGAACGTCTCCTGTGTCTCCGTCGACGGTGGTAGCTCTTGGGCACGTTGACGCCAATGTACACTGTGTGATGGCCTGTGCACACACACACACACACACACACACACACACACACACACACACACACACACACACACACACACATAATTTTATTCTCTCATAGCTGGAAAGTATCATTATCATAACCTAAACTATCACAAGAAAACCTAATGTCCATAAGTGAAATGTCTTATGGATAACATCACAATAATGTTATTTGAATGGTGCATTAGATTTTTACCAATTGACTAACACAATACACATGGCGTCTGACAATGCAAATTATTTTTTGTGATAAGAAATTAATTAAAGAACAAAAGGAGAAACCAGTTGTGTGTAAACTGATTTCTTCAAGGTAAATACAGTAACTACAGCTGCAAGTCTTTTGGGATATACTGTCTCTGTTTGTTTTACACGTCATATTTATACTTTTTTTTTGTTTTTGACTAATGCAAACATCGGCTGGAGTGTGCGAAAAATGCATGCGGAGATGTGTAGCACCAAATTAGATAACAGGCATTTTTTCCCCCCAATTTTCTCCCTAATTTAGTCGCGTCCAATTCCTCCCCGGCACTAGGGGGCTCCCACATTAAGGCTACTACTACCACTCAGCCAGGAGGGCCAAAGACTATCATGTGTTTCCTCCGAACCACGTGACGCCAGCCAACCTCCTCTTTTCGAACTGCTCGGACACACTCAGAGGACAGTGCTATCCGCTCCCTCCGCTTACGTGAGCTCACAAACCCCCTGATTGGCTGTAGAGCCGTGATTAATTTGGGAGCACTAAGTACTTCTCACCCCTCCCCTCTGAGAGAGCTCGGCCAATCAGCTCTCTCTAGACCTCTGGCTGCGAGAGGTTACAGCATCACCCGGAGATCGAACTCTGCGCCACTCGGAGGCATAGGGCAGGTTTGTCTAAAATCATCTGGGGCACTCTAAAAGATCATCTGGTTGCATTTCATTGTTGAAGCAGCACACAGTGATGAATTTAAAAAAGGACATAAGGGTCATCTCAGTTGGCTTCCTCAAAAAAATTATTCATGCCACGCTAGTGCTCATTACAAACTAAATTAGGAAACATTGAATTGAGATTCTCATCAAGATATTCAGTAGTCTATGTGTATTAAATATCTGACTTATAAACTTTGTTATATAAAGTTGACAAACACATTCTTTCCATTCTTGCCTGGGCAGTCACAATAAAATGACCACTATACATTATTAACATACGCAGCTAATCCAGGCAAGCAAGCAACAATAAGCAATATAAGAGTCACTGATCGATACAACAGCTGAAGTTTAGCACTAGTCATCGACATCTAAAAGCATAGACAGGACATACCCGCAACTTCAGGTGTCAATTTGACACCATGCGAGTTGTTGCTACTCCGACAAGAACATATAACATAACTTTTCCTGCTTGTTCTTCATGTGATTAGTCATGATTAATGGTATTGAATGAAGAACAAAATACTGAAATTGTTATGGTGAACAACTGAAGAATGTGAAGATAGATTTCTTGATAGATAATTAGAGAAGAATCACATATATGAGCAAATGTCTTTTAAAATCGGACCATTTTATAATTGAACTTTGTATGAAGAAGCAGAAGGCGAGAAGTGTCCACATTGACATTTGTTTACTATTTCCCCGATCACCTGTAATAATGTGAGTGTTCAATAAAAGAAAATAATGAAATAATGAGAATAAAAAAAAGAAAGAGAGCAGAAAACAGAGACTGTTCTCACCTTACAATTGTACATATTTATGAATATGTGTATTTTCTTTCATTGACATCATTACAGGCTTGGGACTATTGTTATGAAATACTATGAAAGAATGTGAACTTTTTAAAAATTTATTTCAATATAAATTTAAATAATCCAGTCTAAATAGAATAATCCTAAGAATTAAATAAAAAAATTTGAATGAATGTACCGGAATGTATACATGCTGATGTTATTTACTTCACATTTGGTATGATGAGCTGGATCTTATAAACACATCATAATGCTTCTTCACACCACATACCCCATATTTGTTTATTGAATATTTACACACAATTGCTTACCAAAACAATATTAATGTTAATGTTGGACGTGAAGGCCTGGCTCGCAGTCTCCGCTCTAATTTGTCCCTAAGGTGTCATTCCCAAACGTTTCCACTTTCTTGTAGTACCACTAACAGTTGACTGTGGAAAATTTAGTAGCGAGGAAATTTCACGACTGGACTCATTGCACAGGTGGCATAAGTCCAGTTGTGAAACGCTGGAATTCACTGAGCTCCGGAGAGCAATTTCATCTTTTACAAATGTTGTATAAGTCTAGATGCTTGATTTTATACACCTGTAACCATGGAAGTGATTGGAACACCTGAATTCAATTATTTGGATGGGTGAGTGAATACTTTTGGCAATATAGTGTATATACTTCATGCAGGGTGGATGAAAATTAACTAAGGAATGTTTAATGGCTATAAAACTTGTAGTATCACAAGTGCACCAACCCGTTTTGCATTTTGTGTGTGCAAGGCTAGATGAGGATTTTCAGGATTCCAGGAACGATGCGGACCACATGAATGGCCTCCAAGAAGTCCAGATCTAACTCCATGTGATTTTTTTCCTATGGGGCTACGCAAAGAAGAAGGTGTACAGGACAAAGACTTGCATACTGGAGGACTTGGAAGCATGGATTCAGGAGGTTCTCAGCAATATCTCAAACAACTTCCTTCAGAAGACTGTGCATTCCATCCCCGGCCGCTTGAGGAAACTGCTTGACGCCACTAGTGCCTACGCTAAGATTTAAAGATTTGCTTTCATTTTCCAATTTAATAAAGTACATGTACAATTTGTTTTAATAAGTTTCGCAGTGGTAAAGCGCTCACCCTATCATGCAGAGTTCGCTAGATCGATTCCTGGGTGATGCTGTAGCCTCTGGCAGCATAGGGCCTAGAGAGAGCTGATTGGCCGAGCTCTCTCAGCAGGGTGGGATGGGAGTCACTTAAGGCAATGAAATTAATCAGGGCTCTATAGCCAATCATGAGCGTTTGTGAGCTCACACAAGCAGAAGGAACGCATTGCGCTGTTCTCCGAGTGTGTTACGCTGCCCCCAACGATGTGTGAGCGAGCAGTTCAAAGAGATGGCTGGCATCACATGGTTCATAAGAACACATGATAGTTTTCGGCCCTCCCTGACTGACTAATAGTAGTAGCCTTAATGTGAGAGCCCACTAGTGACAAGGAGGAATTGGACACGATTAAATTAGGGAGAAAATAAAAAAAATATATATTTTTTTAAATGTGCACTTTATTACCATTTTTAATGCCTAGTTACTTTTCACCCACCCTGTATATAAACTAGCATTAGTATCGTTGACGGGAGTTTTTAGAAATAGTTAAAAGGTTAAAGCTAAAAATAAGCTGATTAATTTATAATCAGCAATATTATTATTTCAGGCTAAAGCCCACCTACAGTCTTTCTGTATGGCAGAACTTTCTGCCTGACTGATTAATAGAAAGAAATAAAATTTTATAAGGTTGAGTATCTTATGTAAGTCTTGTTAATGCTGTACACCTTTTGTCCTCAACCAAATACACTTTCTATATTGTGTAGATTATTAAATCCAGCAGATAACTGGTCATAACATCATGTTTACTTAACATTAGCACATAACGATGTGCTGTCAAGTTGGGTATTTCACACACCGTTACCTCGAGCAGCTGGAGATATATCTATATCTCATAGTGGTGCTGGTTTAAACTTCTCGCAGGAAGAATTAGCATACATTGATCTGTCCAATTATCTTTAAAGGTACGGTTTTCATAGTGTACTTGCCTGTTTTGGAGTAAGCCATGCTGTGTCGCACGTTTGTTTCTATTTCGTGAGGATTTGAGCACCTTATAGGTGCATTACAGTTGTTTCTATGTCTTCCACATACTCTATGTATTCATGGTAAACTATGATCTTGATTGGCTCTGTTGAGTGAGTTGTATATCCACGCCCACCTTGAAGGAAAAAATGTCACATGCTGTGACATAATCTGGCACATAACGTCCCATGTACTCAACATTTTAATTTCATTTATGGCGCAGATTTAACTTCAGGCAAATACTAAAAGACTGGCAAAGTTTTTGTCGAGTTGTCAAACCTACAAACATACAGACAGACAAACAGACAGAAATTTTTCTGTTTCTGGTCCTCCAATGTATGAAATGTAAAAATATCATTGAAAGAGACAAAATCTTTCTTTTATTTATATAGATACATATTTATGTTCAAGTGTGTTCTATTTTAAGATTGATCAATCTTAAGCTTATCTAAGCATTAGTCAAAAAACCTTAGGCAGGTCAAGACAGAGATAAAAACCCAACATGTAGAACTGGCAATGGAATATTTGAGCAAAGGGCTCTCAATGCAGTCATCCATAACTACTAAAAAATGTTTTGATGTGTACCTTTTAAGGAAATTAGAAGGCAGCTCCTGAGCACATTACCAGCAAAGCTGCGGCCATCCAGTCAAAACTACTGGCTGTGATTTGTTTATACTAGTTATCAAAATTGTTTATATGCCAATATTACTTAGAATGAATTACATGCTGAACTCGCTATGACTGTGTCACTTTTGTTTTACTTACAAATATGACAAAATAAAAACTGTTTTTGTCATAAAAACTGTGGGTATTTTTCATGTGATAATACGAGTAAAACTTGCCTTATGACTTGAAAAACTTGCTGTTGTGTACCTAATACTCTCCTTGGGTGAATTTATGCTTCCTTGTATTTAGTTTTGCGTCTATAATTTTTTTGTATTCAATACAGAATAC
Organism: Clarias macrocephalus; assembly: GCA_011419295.1. Lineage (NCBI taxonomy): Eukaryota > Metazoa > Chordata > Actinopteri > Siluriformes > Clariidae > Clarias > Clarias macrocephalus. Next base: position 31,971 of record JAAGKR010001517.1, on the reverse strand, counting down.
GAAAAAGTCTTCCAACTGTAAGATCACCACACTCCCTAATTTTACTAGACATTCCATATTATTTAAGTATGACTAATAGGAATTACATTACATTAGGATTACAACTGACATGTATTTCTTTCAAACTCTGCATGTTTGTCAAATTCACAGGTGAACAAAATAAAATGTCATATGAAAACAGCAAAGGTTTGAAAGAACTGATGTGCCCACAATGACTAATGTTTAAACGTGTGTACTGTGGTTAGTGGATTTTCTATAAATAGCCTCACCAAACACCAGTTGGATCTATTCCTGAAACGCTGCAAACATACCAAATATAACACTAACATAGTACATTTGTCTGTGCACTCAGGATTATAATAATAATAAATGTCTTTACATGTCTCTAGTGTCTAACATCTACGTACCTCTTATCTTTATTGCTCCTAATCCTCTCTAAGGCTAATGTACGTGTCATTACCACATCAACAATGAGCATCACTGAAAAGGGTAAAAAAAAAAAAAAAAAAGAAGAAAGAAACAAGGAAACAACTACAGATTGCAGACTGTTAGACAACATATAGAAGTGCATGTGCGTTTGTGTGCATGTGTGCATGTCATACTCTCAACTGCCTCCTTGTCACAGTGTTTGACATATGAAGCCCCTCTGTCCACTACAGCCTCATCATCCACCCTGCAGAGAAACAGATGCAGAAAAGGAGAGGAAATTAGATGTACAATTATTTAAGTGTGTGTGTAGATCTCTACTTATGATCACACTCCAGTCAAGTAGCCAAAACTTGCACATATTGTATATAAACCCGAAAAATGCACAGTGGTGGAGAAAGTATTGAGAAAAGTGAAATTCAATGATTTAATGACATTTTCTTTTTTTTATTTTAATAATGACAATCAAGATATTACTGATTGGCCGAGCTCTCTCAGAGGGGAGGGATGAAAGGTACTTAGTGCTCCCACATTAATCACGGCTCTACAACCAATCAGGGGCGTCTGTGAGCTCACACAAGCGGAAGGAGCGGATAGCGCTGTTACGCCGCCCCTAACGGTGTGTGAGCAAGCAGTTCGAAAGCATCTTCCTAAAGATCATGTACAGAAATGTTCCCCAGAAGTTCACAATTCTCTTAAGAATTCCATAGTTTTTGCCATTTTTGTGCAGATGTCAGCATCCTACAGTAGTTTCAGAAAGTTACAAATGTCTTGCCACCATATTTAAATTAGCACAACTCTTTAGTCATATACTTTAGGATCGAACTAGTTAGTGACATCACCTGTCTGTTTTGTGAACAGGGAGAACTAAAATACATGGCATATGTTGTCTTAGTATGTTTGACCACCACTGGACTATAGTGATATTCATATGCTGGAAAAGATGCACGTGCAAACTGACACCAACAAACTAGGGTCAAAGAAAAGTCAAAAACAACAGACGAACTTGTAACCAGAATAAAGACACAACGACCCTTTATCCTTTACTAATTTGTTTCATATTGGAGTCCATTTATATAATTGCCGAGGGAGACTGGGAACAGGTGTGTGTGCATATGTGTGTGTGTGTGTGTGTGCGTGCGTGCGTGCGTGCGTGCGTGCGTGCGTGCGTGCGTGGTGCGTGGTGCGTGTGTGTGTGTGATTAGAACTCCTGTGATAGTGAGTGTGCTGGAAGAGTGAGGTGCTGTGGATTCTAGCCTGGGGCAGCCATGTCTGCAGACCACGTGTGCTTTGGGAAATGGAGGTTTCTGTTATCCTATGTATTTCTTTGATATATAGACACACATTAAGAATAACACATACAATATACGTACATAGTCAACCCCAGAATTATTGACACCCTTCAAGAGGGAGCAAAAGCTTTATTATTGTTATTGTTACACATAAAAATCATACCCCTATACATAAAAAAGAAATTCTCTTATTAACTTTTCCATAAGGACCTACTGAATGTAACAAAAGTATTGTCAGAATAATTATCATAATCATTTATGTCATATATAAAGTATGTAATGTGCACCAGCAACTAAAATACAATCAGGGAACCTTTATAAATAGTCTCTAACAGCTGGTATCCACACCACCAACACCATTTTCTCCCCAATTTGGTCACTAGGCAATTCTCTCCCACCAGCCAGCTCTCCCCTATCATACAACGACTGCCAACTAGCAAGGATGATGCCTGCCCCTATGTGACACGTGAATCCAGTCAACTTCAGTAAGACAATCTGAGGAAGGCTCTATCTGCTCTCCTCACCATATATGATCTCACAAACTTCCATGATCAAAATATAACTCATTGCATGCATTATTGATATTAATTGTCCATTTCCTTGAAGTGAGACAGTAATATTGGATTTGACAACCTTAACACAGCATACCTACTCATCTAGACAAAAACAAAACCACACTAAATGACGCACGATAACCTCTAGGATTTTCTACATTTATGTACATGCAGACAGAAAAAAATCACAAAGCTAAAATGCATAAGACATGTGGATGGACACACCCTGACAGTTACACACATCAAGATACAATGGCTTTCAATTCAGCACTCTGCAGCTGTCCTCTCTGTTTCTTCACTCATTTAGCAATTATCAGAAAGTCTGCAGTTGTGTAAATTTATATTGACTGTTCTGTATTCTGACTGGCTTGTTTAGTGTAACAAACACAGGCCTGCCAAGCACACCCTCATTAGCGCTGTAAAAATCCACGCGTTGCAGTTGCAGTACACAGTTCAGTTTTTTATTTACTTTCGGTAAATTGTCGAAATCCCTTCCTCCTTTCCTAAGTATTTCCTAATCCTAATCTCTACTTATGCTTCTCTAAAACATATCACTTAGCACCATGCTGTGTCCAGTACACTTCCATTCTAAACAACACAGACCTTTGTTTGTTTCATGAGCTCCATATCCAACTGCCAGCTCTGACCTGCAAGTCATGAGAGTAAAACAGTGACTTATTTGTTAAATCCTGTGGCATACCAGTCCTGTAAAGATACAGAGTAATATGATGCACAAATGAATTATTGCTATAATTATTGCACACTATAGCCCACTGTGTGCGGTTTTACACCTGCTGAGCTGTTTTCCGAAGTCAGAACCACACACTCTCTTCCCATATCACATCTGCACTTTATCTGAACAATCCTAGAAAAAAACATCTTAAAAAGTTTTTCAATCTACAGAAACTAATACTACTAGCAGTTTGGAAATAGTTCCAAGAAGAACCTTTAATCACAGTGGAAGCTCTATGAGGGCCAAAAATAATCCAAGCTCAGAGCAGGCGAATATCAAGTTACACCCATGCTGTGTGTAAAGTGTATGGCTGCTTGTGAATGATGCACTCTTAGCTCCAAATGTAGAACACTGGGAATACTGTACATATGCTGCTACTAAATACACCTGAATTTACAGCTTCAACTCGGACAATGTGCATGCGGATTTACAGTGTAGCTTAATTGAAAGACATTTTGCAATATTTTCGTAATTGGTAGTGCTGCACAATTAGTCATATAAAAATCATATAAAAATTTAATCGCTAAAGACTGTCAAATATTGGAACATTTCACAATCACAATCGCAATGTGTCAAAATAATCAAGTTTTTTAAAATTATTATTATTCATTTTTTATCATGCACCCCTAAAACAGTGGCACAATTTGAATGCATCGGTAACTGACGCTTCTGGAGGATTTTTCACATTCATGCTGCTTTTATTATCTGGGTATGTTTATGATGGGTAAACCTTTTAACCTCTCGGTCTCCATGTGGATAACATTCATCCTAGAAGATACAAACAAAAGTCCAGTGTGACTTCAATATCTTTGTTTGTTTGTTCTGGTTTCATGCTAAACTTATAGCTGAACTTTACTGGTTCTCCGTGGAATATAGACAGGAAGCAAGACAGCGTAAATACACTAACAGATGTTCAACTTCTCACTAGTTTTTCATGATTTTTAAGGCAAAAACAACACTTAAGTGCTAAATACATAAAAATTGCACAACAAATACATAGAAACTCCAACATACATTAAAATAAATACCAGGTAAGATTTGTTGTGTAACATATGAGTCAGACCATGGGCTTGATCAATATCAGCCCTGATTAAAAATGGACATTTCGAAACCAGAGGAGCAACGCTTTAAGCAGCTGCAGGCCATTGAGAAAGGCAAGCAAGTCACAAGTCATAATCATTGCGACACTGTAATGCACACAAAGTCTGAGAGAATGATTAATATGGAATGTTGACTGTTCCTAACACCATATCACATGATGGAGCTTGATTAGCATTTCAGGATGGTTGCATTTATACAGTCTGCAAGGATGCAGTGTTCAGCATGTAACAGTGAACATGAGACGTGCTGGAGCAGGTGAACTTTAGTACATAGACTGTCATGTAAAACACTCATCCTGTTCCATGGGATCATTTATCACATTGACTGGTTAGGTGAACTTTCACTAGTACTACAAATGCGTGAGCTAGGCCCTAGAATGAAACTGGTGTTGATGTTAGTATTAGCATTAGCATGAGCCTTAAGTGTTGTATTTCAGAACAGGATAGGTTACAGGCAGACTGCTGCATTAGGAAACTTACACATCAGTGACTTTGGGCTCGAATAACTGCAGCCTTGACTTCATTCAGTAAAGACCCATAATGATCCTTTTGTGGATCCTTGATCCTTAATCAGACTTACTATCCAATATTATGTTTAATAGCAACACGGTGCTGGAATATTTCTGTAGTTGCATTGTGAAATGTTGTTCTAAAAAAGTCACCATGCTACATCTCATCACAAAGAAAGCATGCAACTCTAGCACTTAGCATGGTAGATTCTTGCTCTACTTGGCCTCCTGAGTCATAATGTGGGCTAGCGTGGCCTTGCTTGCTTCCAAAACCAGATAACACACTTCACCATCTTCTGGCCTACTCATACAGTATTTCATAAGGAACTAAAATTAACATACCCATTTTAAAGTGATTTTCTGTGGTTCTATTATTATTAAAACACACTAAGGGCTGCTATTTTTTTCAATGCTCTCATACTGTGGGATATTAACATGGTTGTTGTGGGCAGGTTTACACTAGTCAAACGTGTGCAAAAGATCTTGTATGAGTTCCCTGAGCGGATCGGAGATCTTTATGAAGTCGAATAAAAACTGAAATTATTTTGTGCTTGTAAACTGATATTCACAAAACTGTCCTGGGACATGCTGGCACATGCAACTGTCTGCTTATAATATAAAAAATGCACATATTAAATTATGATAAATAAATGTACAAATGTTATCCTTACTAATTTTATAGGTGCATCTAAGTATGAAGAAAATTCCAAGCTTTTAACATGTATCCGCAAATAAAATATGTTAAAGTGACCAGTAAAATGCTGGTGGTGGTCAAAACAGGTAGGGTGTTTGAAAAATATAATTAATTTATATAATTATACAGACTAATTGTTAGCATAACATAAGTTATCATGTAGACAGATGTTTTTGTGTGTGTGTGTTTTTTTTTTTTACTAAAATGTGTTTGGAGGAGAAACTTACATAAACTTACATAAACTTATCTTTTTTTTTTTTAATCTAACACCTGCAAAATCACATCTGCATCTTTCAGTGCATTGTGAATACTCTTTTACAAGTCCCACATTTAAACAGTTACTTGCACCAACTTGTTAAAGTTCTTTCTCAGGTCATTCCTGTTTATAACCACCTGTAGCAGGGTTTTTCCCCTCTGTGAACTAAAGACCACCAATTAGATAGTCAAGGACAATGTCTCTTCATTAATAAATACTGGAGTAAATACGAGGACACATGAGTGTGAAGTTTATTTACTGGGTCATTTGTTTTATTCCATACTGTAGAGTGAACATTCTTCTCCCTTTCTCAGCCACCCTTTGCATTTGAGGGTGTATTTTGTTAGATATTTGAATGAATATGCAGGCCGTAAGCAAGCACATTAAGATTTCCATTAATGTAATGTTTTACATTACTTAACATCACATTTACACACAGATTAAATCGTCTTTTTTTTTTTTTCATTTTGCCATTTGAGGATTTTAAAGTGTTTACAGCAAATATGTCCATGAGATTTAGATATTTCTTTAAGAACAGGCCTCAGTTTTTACCCATTTACATTAATAGTCTCTATTAGAATTAATTAGACACAAAAATAAGCAGATACAATTAGGAAAAATAAATACCATTTAAATTTGTATTACAACAAATTTAAACTCGTAATGAGGTCCAGGTTCGAGGAAATAGGGGCATATGAAGGATCAATATGGGTTATAGGGGCCCAAGGATGCAGACTGCCTAGGAATGTACATGCGTGGGAATACAGGTTTCAAAAGTTCTCACACAGTACATACTCACTACATGCTAAATTGCTAACCTGAGTAATGTCAACTAATGGTCAGTTTAAATGATCAGTAATAACAGTCAGTTCTAATGGTCAGTATTAATGGTCAGTACTAATGCTCAATACTAATGGTCAGTACTAATGCTCAATACTAATGGTCAGTACTAATGGTCAGTAATAGTCAGTACTAACCGGCAGTATGAATAGTCAATACTAATCGTCAGTTCTAATAGTTAGTACTAAGAGTCGGTACTAATGGTTAGTACTAACAGTCAGTACTAATTGTCAATAGTCACAACACTAAGTCAGTACAAAGGATCAGTATTAATACTCAGTACTATTGATCAGTATTAATTGTCAGTATTAAAAGACAGTACCAATAGTAAGTACTAATAGTCAGTGCTAGTCTTTTGCAGTACTAGTCTTTTGCACAAGGTCGATATGATAGAATTCCACATGGTTCAAAACAAAGATTGTACTGATAGCTGTAAGGGCGAGTTTAGGTCAGATGCAGCCTTTCTGGTGGTTCCAACCAAAAAAAAAAACGTATGCCCACAAGTGTACTGCAGAGGTGTTGAAAGCAGAGGCATGGATTACACCACAGTTAGAATACACCAGACACCAGGCACACTGGAATGATGCTTCTGCCCCAGCAATAACTAGAGTAACAGAGCCAATTAACAGAAACATGGTTTTATATACAGCCTTCCTTTAGTGGTGTCACAAAGTGAGTTACTACTTTTCCTTTTTATGGTATGAAAAACAGAAACTGAAGTAAACTTTTGCATGGCATGATGCCCAGACAGAAAATACACTGGGAAAAGTTAGGTATTTTTTATCATGTTAGTGACAAGCAAACACATAATTGTCTTGGCTTGGCTTTGGCGATGCAGGTACTAAAAATAATTTTACTAATATAAAAAAATAAAAATAAAAAAAAAGCATTGTTTTGCATTATTATGCTCACTATGAAAACCTGGAAAAAGGCTTACTGTATTTTTGGTTATGCAGTTTCACTTCAGTTTCCACTTCTTCTTGTTGCTCAATCATGCTCTCACCCCCACTCCAAAACTCTTTATTCAGATAAGTAACAGCACTGATCTCACACATAAATATTGTGAAGTTAGAAATGTGTAAATTCTTTTTGAAGGTCAATTCCCATCAAGTCTGAGTTAATTCTGTTTTCTTCCTTCTGATAAACCATCCTGGAACTCCTATTCATAATACCTGAGCCAGTAAAACTGCTTGCATAAGCAAACCAGGAAGTTTGGCACACCTTGTTGTGTTTATTTAATCTGCCATTTCTCATAGTTTCATTGTAGTGTATGATCTAGATAATTGCCAAAAACCAGATGAACAAGTGAGGAAAAATACTATACAAAGCTACCTCTCTATCTAAATGAGTCACACTAGAAAGCATGAGGAAAGTAGCTTATCTAGGTCGATTTTAAGAGTATGATCAAAGCCTCTAAACATCTGGTTTTTCCACTACCAATCAATCACTGGCAAGTTCTTCACCTAGTTATGAATGGAAACACTAGAAACTGTGGTGTAAACATTGGAGTAGAGAAGGAGATAAAATGTGATAAAGATGAGGTGAACAGCTTTACAATGATAACAATGATAACAGATCACAGATTACAATGAGTTTGTGTGAAGTGTTTGTGTCTCTGTATTTGGCTAAAGCTCTTCATTATATTCACTATAGTGGACATAGTAGCTGTGTACACAAAACTGTAAATTAATTTTGCTCATCGGATTCAGCTCTACATATATTTGCATATTTAGTACTTCATGATATTAATTTTAGGAGATCTCAGTGTAAACCACAAATAAACATAGAAAAATGCAGCTGTAATGCAGGCGAAAGTTTACATACACTCATCATTAACATAATCACAATATTGGGCTTGCAGTGATTTTTTTTTTTTTTTTGGACTGGTTTTCATCTAGTCTTAAACAGAAGAAAACTCGAAAATTTGGTGCAAATGTTTTCTTTTAAGGCTCAAAATTATACATACGGGATCAAAAGTATTCCTATAGCACATCAAACATTTGGTGAAATGTCCCTTTTGCAGTTGGTTTTGGTACCTATCAACAAGCTTCTGATAGAATTATCATTGCCAGTGTTAAATTAAATTTGTTGATTTTCTCGGCATAGACTGAGATTTTAAGCCTGGTCCACAAGCTTTGAATAGGGTTGCAGCTCTAAAATGTTAAAGGGGACCAATTACGCAAAATTCAATTTTAGATATGAAAAATCTCCTACATTTTTAGTTCATTAAAACTGCTTTTGTCTTTTAAAAAATCTCACTAGATTAGTCTTTTCTCTGAAGTCACACTACACTGTAAAAAAAAAAAAAAAAAAAAACCGATAGCACCGTTATTGCACTGTAAAAAAACAAACAGTAAATTTTACGATAAAAAAATGTTTGGGTTTTCTTCTATTAAAGATGTAGAGTATGTACAGTCACTCTTCCCCAGAAAAAAGGCCAGATCATTGATAGCATAGTACTGACCTTCTTCTGACCACAAATGTAGTACATGTTTTGGACTTAAAAGTGATAATGGTGTGCACAGTAGAGTAATCTTATAAGATAATCTATCTAAATGTAAAATAATAAAGATAATACATAGGAGAATGTTAGTTGTCAGATCCTGTCAGATGTAACATTTTGTGTAGAAATTTGAACTGTTCCATAACATTCACTTATAAATCAGCGGAAGGAATCACTGCCTAAGGGCCTGGGTCATTAAAAAAGCACACATAGGGAATACACAGATAGTTCACATGACATTTAATAAAGAGGAAATGCATGTTAAATTGTGTCTATTTCATGTAGTGTATAGTTATACCAGGCATTAAATAATTTATATTTTTGCAATGTTTTAAATTCCCTTTTTACTTTGTACTTACAAATCAACCAATCAATCAATCAATAAATAAATAAAACACGGCCCATCTACTACCTGGGAGATGCAAGTGTGTTTGTTATTTTGTGAGTTTAACATATAATGTATTCAGAAATAATGTGCCCCTTAACAACTGTGGTGGACCTTTGCAAAACTGAACATGAACATTTTATAAAGATATTTTAACTAAATCTAAATGCACCCTCGATGGTAAATAAAAAAAGATCCTAACCCGCAGCTTGGCATTCACAGGTCTTTAGACAAAGCAGCCACTGAATAGTGGGAGTAAGTATATATTGTGATTGCTTAACAGTTAGGATGTTGCAATACATTTTATACTACATTGTCAAATATTGCAAAAGAGAAGGAAATTAATATGATATAAATTTCAATGTTAAAAGTAAAAATTCTTGAGCAAAATCTTTTGGGCATATAAAACAAAAATCAACAAGTCAAAAAGAAGTCAAAACGATAGCATGAGTAAGTGTATGGAATCCTGCCAGTGGGATATATAAAAGGTCACTTTTATATATATTGATGTGACTGCTGACGTAACCAGGAGAATGAATTCTGAAGTGTACTGTATATAGCTAAACTATCTGCATCAGATTAAAATTCTTCAAAACCTATTAGACTGTGCTTCACAGTGCAGATGGAAAATGAGCAAAATTGCATTTTAAAAGTATCAACTTCAACATATCGTGACACAAAGTTGAATAACTTTCTCGCTGTCCGAATATTTATGGACCTGACTTTGCAAGCTACTTCATTGTTCCACAACGTCAAAGCCATTTTTGACAACAACAAAAAGTTGGAAGCTGTCATATAGCGTAAACTATCATAGAATGGTTGTTATTGCACCGTTATTATTTCCTACTATTTGTGCTATTACTAACTCAGCGCAGCCTACAGGTGTTTTATTCAAATGCATCAAAACAAACGTAGAGCTGTACAAAGGTAGGTAGAGGTTACACCTACAGAAAAGAGCAAATGTCTTAATCTGGCGACGACTTAACCAGTTATCTCTCTCTCTCTCCCACACACACACACACACACACACAAAACGCTAAAATACGCCTGAATACGCTTCCTACAAAACAGCTACTGAATATCCCCAGTCCCCGTTGCTCTTCTTAAGGCTCATTATTTATGAAATACTCACTTGTTTTTATTGCTCATCTCGGGCGTCCTCCCTCTTCCCGACATGCTAAAGTGCGCTATGGCTCAGAGTAACACAAGTCGTCCTGTCGGTGTGAAGAAGCACGCGCTCTAACTGTTCTCGGTGTCGAACTGAACCGTCAAGATCCGAACTCTGTGCAGATGACGAGCCAGGCGCTCAGGCGAAGTTGATTCAGCTCGACCTGTTCGTCTTCTATCTGTCGGGATCTAACGGTATTTCACTGGCTACACAAACTACCATCAGCTCAATCTCACTGTCAGTCATTACTCAAATTCTCTGCACAGTCTCAGAAAGGGAGGAACGACTTTTTTTCGCCTGCTCGCTCGTCTCGAGCGTTAACGGCACTTCTGTCTCCGCGTCTCCTTTCCATATTTAAAGAGCTGACCCTCCTCCAGCGTGACGCGCGAGCGATCAAGAGAGAGAGAGAGAGAGAGAGACTCTTGGCGTTAATCCAACAGCAGCGAACGTGATAAGCAACGAAACAAAACGTTGTCTGTCAGTGTAGAGGGCAATATTTCATACATACATTCCATCAAGCACAAAAGGTACTTATAGAAGTTTGCTTAAGTCAAAATCAAGGAACCACAAGACATTTAGTTTGTTTTGATTTGCTGATGTTCCCAAAGCATCATCCAGGACCTTCAACCTTTCATGTTGTCTGAGCATTTTTGGATCCTCTATGTGGTAAAATCCACCGATTATCAATAGATATCTGGCATTTTGTTTAATCCTGCGTATGGTCATGGGCAACATGGAGCCTATCTCAAGGCATTTACATGTATGGCACAAGAAGGGGTACAACCTGGATATTGCTCCAACCAATCTGAGGGTACAAGCTTGCACATAATCAACGTCCAATTATACACTGCAGGCAATTCTTTTCAAAGCCCAATCATCTTACACCGCATGACATCTCATGTCGCACTGTCTTTGGACAGTGTAAGGAAGCCAGAATACCTGGAGGAATCCCAAACACAGGGAATGAAAATTCCATCCACACAGACAGGCAAGATTTGAACTCCCAGTTCTGGAGGTGCAAGGCAATAGTGTTATCCGCTAAGCCACCTTGCAACATGTGGGGAACCTGTAACACAAGTTCTGTACACTATTTGAATAGTTCTAGCTGAATTGTTTGCCCAATCTTTGCCCAATCCTCTTGACATACCTTTTACATGCCAACAACTACCAACTCTTATCACATCTCTCATTTCTCAGCAAGGTTCTGAATGTGCTGTTTACACGCTTATCTCAATTTCTCTCACCCAGAATGACCTGTAAACCAGTCTAGCTTCAAAACAGTGCATTACACAGAAAACACCGTAGAAATTTCACACAGCTAGCTCAGCCAAGCAATGAACAGATCTTCCTAGTCCTTCCTATCCATCCTCACAGGACATAGAGTCAGTGCCCCATCATGGCATTGATTTGCTTCCTACATGGGTAAAGGATCAGAACGTGATATGGAAGGGATCCACATACAGCACATGTTCTCAGCTGTGGCTCCATAAGTCTCAGTACTTATCTTTTCACTATATAAGATTGTTAAGATCTCTTATTGAGATTATATCCTCACATGGCTTTTCATATAACTGTTAATCTGATGACACACAGTCACCCACCCTACCCTATCCTACCCCCTCCCCAGACTCTCGTGTTCCCTGCTCAGATTTAAGGTATGTCTGACAGACATCTCACTGTATATGGCAGCTCATCATTTGAAGCTATTTCATAAAGAGCATGATCTGCTATATATCTGTGGTTAAGTATCTTCACATTTAAATTTAGTTGTCTCCTTATAAAACACAACTTCTAATACAACTAATTCTAATCACAACTTCTGATAATGCACAAAACCTTGGTATGGTTCTGCACATCAATGTATCTCTCTCATCAAGCCCAGTTGGTACTATGGTCCTTTATAACTTTACTCGACACACCATCTGTCAAGACAAAAGGAAGCCTGTTTCACTGTACTAGCACCCAGGTAGTGCCCTGACTGTTTTTAAACAAAGTCTCACCTCTTTACCAAGAACTTTTTAATGTAAACTAAATCAACATAAATTATTAGATTTAAAAATGGATTTTCTTATTTGGTGTATCAGCTCTTAAATTAACTCCTACGTAATAGGCTTAGCCTTATGATATATTTAGACTAAAGTCTATTTGTAGTAGCATGAGGACACTACAGAGGCTTCCTGTAAGTCAGTATTCTAAATTGTCCAGGTATAAATGTGTGTGTGTGTGTGTGTGTGTGTGTGTGTGTGTGTGTGTGTGTGTGTGTGTGTGTGTGTGTGTGTGTGTGTGTATTCTTGTCTTGTAGTTTACTTGGGAGAGGCTCCAGTTCCACCTATGGTAAGGGAAATAATTAAATAAATACATACAATAATAAATAAATAAAATAGATGAAATACACTGATAATCTATGTAGGACCTAAGCTGATTTTAGGGAATAAAATCCTAAACTGAATCCTAAATCTTAATAATACGATGTGTTACATGGTGTGCAGGAGCTACCATGCCATGCACTAATATATTGTGTAGTAGGGTGTAGGAGCCATGAAGTCATGTCATACCCTAGATGTGGCACTTATATAAGATACTAGGAATTACAAACTAATCCCTAACTGGAACAAAATGCCTGAGAAGCCAATTACTTATTACACTATATAGTGAGATAATATATAGAGCATATAGAAAGTTTAATATCATATGAATGACAGTTCTGTGTGCAGTATTCCAACTGAATTAAGAAACTTAGATTTATATAGATAAAATGGTAAACAATTTGTTTTTTCATGTTGTTGCTTTTTTTTCCAAATCATTTCGGATATTTACCACTTACCTGTTTAAATAATTTACATTTCCACTATTTTAATCTATTGGAACAATTTCCACATAAAAAAAAAAAGATATTCCCTTAAGGATGAGAATACATTTTTTCCTCTTGAGTAAGCCAAACAAAGTCTACACAGCTTACTCAAAACACGGTGGTCAGCCCATTCTTGAAAAACTGCCCAATTTCCCACTAGAATCAGCCAGAAATGTTTAGAAAAGCTTTCCAAGAAAGACTAAAAAGAAAATGCAGCCAGGCTTCTGATAGGTCCTGATCTTTCAATTGTTATAGTAACATGATTTTATTTATTTATTTATTTATTTATTTTTGCAAAGTTAATTAAGACAAAAGTACATACAGTATATTGTTCACCTGATCCAGGCCTTTCTTTTTATTTTATAGTAATATATTTATGAACTGTATTTTATAATATCCAGGGAAGGTAAACTGTCATCTCATTTATTAGCAATATAAACAATACTTATTTAGGAAATATATTTATTAAGGGCATTGATACGCATGCTTAGGGATCCTCCTGGTGGCCAGTGTGTGCACTGATTAAAGTGTAAATAAATATGAGGAAAACGTGACTGCCACTGAATGTTTCCTAAAAACAATGAACAATCATTCACCATGTTAATTTCATGGAAACAACATAAATATAATCTAAATACTTTTAATTCAAAGTTATGCTTTTTTTCATGCTTAGAAAGTAAAACAAGCCAAGCCTCAAATTTTGTATTCTGGTGTTGTGAAAGATATATTTATATAGTAGGGCTTTTCTTGTAGTTTATTTATTTCTATTAACATCCATCTGGTGATTTAGAAGGGCATTTCAGGAATGAATGGTTCAATGCAAGTTGTTTTAAAAGACATGTTGTTTCCATAATATACCCAAAATTGTATACAGTGTCACATGTTTTACTTAGAAACGTATTTAAAAATGTCAAACAAACAACATTAATTAAATATGGTACAAGCCTTTTGTGTTTACACCTGCATATTCAGGTCATGTTGTGTGCATGAAAACTGTGGTTATTATTGAATTACTGTGCATAGCATCAGCCAGATCAGCCAACTGTGTCCTTAAGCACATTTAATGGAAAAGTGTATGTCTGACAGGACAAGTCAGGCAAATCAGCCAAAAGAAAGTCTTAACCTAACAATTTATATACTCTATGCAATACCTTAAAGAAAAGCAACTTTGGTACCAATCTTTAGGTTGTAAAAAAAAAATTATTTACATATACTCTTACATAGGTAAATGTGATTAAGTAAATAATTTCTTTCAAATGGGTCAGTTTGTAAGCATACAGATTTATGTGCTATTGTTAACTTTTTGGTCCATTGTTAGAATATGTGCATGAAAATGTGACAATTCTATTCCATTTTGTAGAAACAAAGAGGCATTTTTTGTCTGCAGATCAAATTATTATAAACATCTAATATTATGATATTAAATATGATGTATATTTAAAATAGTTCTTAAATTTGTAGAACTGTAAGGGCCATTTAAACACAGTATCGACACAAAAGTTGATTTCAGAAAGGTCAAATAATTGGCAGTTAGACAGTTGTTTAGAGTCCAGATTGACACTTTAGTGCTGAACTGTCATGTACGCAGAAGACATGTGGGCATGTGAAGATGCATCACAGCTATGTTCAATAATGAAAGTAACAGCATTTCCACACAAACAATATGATAAGAACTCAGTAGATGAGTTCAGATTGAGCTTATTCTAGAGCAATGGGTGTTTTAGCATAGAGAAGGGAAGCACATGAAGGGATGCAACCATCATGCCTGATGCACACTATACAAGCCTCTGGACGCAGGGTTATGGGGTTACTTTAGATGGTAAGGTCTAGGCTCAACAGTTATGTGGCAATAAAATTAAGTCAGCTGACTAATTGAATGTACTGAATAACTTATCTATGGATTTTTTTCTTCTCTGATGGTACAGCCATATTCCAGAACTCAAATTGTGAAGAAGTCATTTTAGGAGCATGTGGATTCATATTCTCACATGAATTTGCCACAATGTTAGATGTAACCAAAATTAAAGGTGGTTGAAGGAAATATTAGTGTGTGACTTTTTGTCTTGGTCAAAGGTTTCAAGACAACATGTATACCAACATGTGCATATACAGTAAAATCTTGGATTGCGAGTCACTTTAAGTGTTTTGCATGACGAGCAAAAATGTTAAAATAAATTCAACTCAATTTATGAGCGAAATCTTGAAACACGAATAGTACGTATATGCTTTGTCTGCCAACATCACATGATCACAACTGAGCCAATAGTTTTTCTATCTCCCGAGCTGCGGCGTATGTCACTCATACTTTCAACCTCTGTTTGCGCGTGTACTGTTTACTATAATATTGTTTTATTATAGTACACTATCCATGTGTAGTGACTTCTTTAGTGACTGTACTGCCACAACGGCCTTCAAGAAGTTAAAAAAGCTGGTAAAAGGCTGTAGCAGTGCAGGCAATGAATTTGTTTAATGACAATGCAATGTCACATGTCTGCAAAATCCCCAAAGGAGGCAAAGGCAAGTGTTTTAGATATATATACACTCACCTAAAGGATTATTAGGAACAGCTGTTCAATTTCTCATTAATGCAATTATCTAATCAACCAATCACATGGCAGTTGCTTCAATGCATTTAGGGGTGTGGTCCTGGTCAAGACAATTTCCTGAACTCCAAACTGAATGTCAGAATGGGAAAGAAAGGTGATTTAAACAATTTTGAGCGTGGCATGGTTGTTGGTGCCAGACGGGCCGGTCTGAGTATTTCGCAATCTGCTCAGTTACTGGGATTTTCACGCACAACCATTTCTAGGGTTTACAAAGAATGATATGAAAAGGGAAAAACATCCAGTATGCGGCAGTCCTGTGGGCGAAAATGCCTTGTTGATGCTAGAGGTCAGAGGGGAATGGGCCGACTGATTCAAGCTGATAGAAAAGCAACTTTGACTGAAATAACCACTCGTTACAACCGAGGTATGCAGCAAAACATTTGTGAAGCCACAACATGCACAACCTTGAGGCGGATGGGCTACAACAGCAGAAGACCCCACCGGTTACCACTCATCTCCACTACAAATAGGAAAAAGAGGCTACAATTTGCACGAGCTCACCAAAATTGGACAGTTGAAGACTGGAAAAATGTTGCCTGGTCTGATGAGTCTCGATTTCTGTTGAGACATTCAAATGGTAGAGTCAGAATTTGGCGTAAACAGAATGAGAACATGGATCCATCATGCCTTGTTACCACTGTGCAGGCTGCTGGTGGTGGTGTAATGGTGTGGGGGATCTTTTCTTGGCACACTTTAGGCCCCTTAGTGCCAAATGGGCATCGTTTAAATGCCACGGCCTACCTGAGCATTGTCCATCCCTTTATGACCACCATGTACCCAGCCTCTGATGGCTACTTCCAGCTGGATAATGCACCATGTCACAAAGCTCGAATCATTTCAAATTGGTTTCTTGAACATGACTTTACTGTACTAAAATGGCCCCCACAGTCACCAGATCTCAACCCAATAGAGCATATTTGAAATGTGGTGGAACGGGTGCGTCGTGCCCTGGATATATATATATATATATACAGCGAGGTCAATAAGTATTTGATCACCCTGTGATTTTGCAAGTTCTTTTACTTAGAAATCATGGAGGGGTCTACAATTTTCAGCATAGGTGCATTTCCACTGTGAGAGACAGAATCTAAAAAGAAAAGTCCGGAAATCACATTGCATGATTTTTTTACAATTTATTTGTGAATTACTGTGTCAAATAAGTATTCGATCACTTGATTACCAACCAGATTTCTGACCAAAGTCTAAGTAGCAACATGGACACAACCAAACAGCTGTCAAAAGACACGAGACAAAATTGTAGACCTTCACAAAGCTGGAAAGGAAATTGTAGACCCCTCCATGATTTCTAAATAAAATCACAGGGTGATCAAATACTTATTGACCTCACTATATATAAATAACATTATATATATATCAATATATATAAAATGGCATATAAAAATTTTTTTTTTTTTTTTTTTTTTTTACGCCTGATGCCCTTCCTGACGCAACCCTGCCATTTTATCTGGGCTTGGGACCGGCACTGCACCCAGGCCTTCCGCAGGTGTACCATTGAGCCACCAATGCACCAATTCTGTGCACAACACGTGATTTCATGAATTATTTCCACTTTACATTAACGCGTTAATGAGTTAATGAGTAAATCTTGTGTCAGTAAACTATTAGGTGTGGCCCCTGCTTTTTTTAGAATTAAAATCTGTACAACTTTTTAGGTTGATCCAAGTACAGTATGGCAACTCTAAATAGCCCATTGATGCTTGATGACAACACTGATTCAAGTCATCAAGCAAACAAGGACTCATAAACAATGTGTTTATTCAGTGATTATTTATGTCAAACACAAAAATAACAGCAGGTTAATTTCTAACTGAAAGGACCAAATCGTTTTAGTTGTTTAGCTGTTGATGAACACATTACTCTTCTCCTAGTTAATCCGGGAAAATTATGGCTACACTAAGTTTACATTATTTTAACCCTGTAAGACCCAAATATAGAAAAAATAAGCCAATTTTTTTTGACCTCTCAGATATTGTTTTAGGAGGCCTCTGATGAAGGAATTAAAGATTTTTTACATTTTAGTAGGTTTTTAGGGAAATGTTGTAATATTGCAACGTTGGGCCTAGTTGTGAGCAGAATTTCTGTATTTGTTCTCACTTTGTCTGAACAGGTATACAAAGCATTTAATCATTTATTTGCAGGGTTGTTCACTTACTTAGCCCCATAGCAGTATATTTCATAAGTAATAATTACACAACAATCATATTTTTAAATAAGCATTTATTAATAAAAATATTTGGAAAAAAATATTTGGTCACATTCAGTGTGGTTTGAATGAAGTCTGTTTACTTGCAGTGATAGTCTCTAAGACAGTTCTTTTCATCTGAGAAGCACAGACGAACATTGATGACCAGACCTATAAAAAACTTTATCTATCCAATAGAATTGTGAGGACAAACACTAGGACCCATTAAATATGTAAATGTGGTTTTAAGAAAAAAAAAAAAAAAAACATTTGCTGACCCTTTTTTAGAAGTGTTAAAAGTGATGTTGTAATTCTGCAACAGTGGGCTTTACAGGGTTAACACAGACATGATATACCTTTTGTAGGTTGTTTTACACAAATTTTATAAATCAAGATATAAAAATCAATACATGCATTTTTACCACAGCTGGTAATATTCTGTGCTTTGCCTTTAAAATAACCCTAGCATTTTATTTCCTATCCAAAAAAAAAAAAATCAAACTCGTAGCCAGACAAAGTTATGTAATCTTAGCAAACAGGTAATGATTTGTTGCACACCAAAGGCACCTGCTACTTGTCAATGTGAGTTACATACTGTGTTGAAATTAGACTAAAGTGGCTAACTTTACAGCCCAAGATCAAGTTAAAAACCACAAGTTAACCTGTTGTTAACTTACACTATAGCAAGATAAAAAGATGTGGCATATCTGCATCAGTAATACAAATATTTTACTACATTTCACATGAACATACTGTATAGAACTAATGACAAACTCACCATCTTAAAGGCGTTTTAGTACAGCTTAAAACTTCATTTTTAACACAGTTACAGAGATGATCAGAGTGCAACAATGACATCACTCAATCCTCCTAATTTAATTCAAATAATTTTATTTAAAAAACACACAGACACACACAGACACACACACACAGACACATCCAGTTCAAAGAGTGTTGAGGAAGTCTTTCACCTAGGGAAAGAAAATGGAACACACAGTGACATTTACATGTTCAGTACTCTTATCTGATAAGAAAGATAGACAGAATACAGTTGTGTGTATAAATGAACAAGATGTGTTTATGTGAATTAATGTGTTATGTTCTCTCGCTCTCTGGGCAATTACTCCTGTCTCCCCTTCAAAAAATCTAACAAATCATCCAGTATGGCTTCATTAGAGACATCTCTCACTCGTGACTCTAACACATAAATTGACTATTGTGTACAAATTGTGTACAAATGCTAACTCTTTTTTCTCATTGGGAAAAGGATTTAAATACCTTTAAATATTTTAAATATACTTGTTTTCTATCAGAATAATATAATCTTTGTCTGTGTATTTATACACCAATCAGCCATAACATTAAAACTACCTAGGTTTTAGGTCCCCCTGTGACACCAAAACAGCTCTGAAGGTATGCTATGGTATGTGGCATCAGGATATTAGCAGCAGATCATTTAAGTGCTCTAAGTTGCAAGGTGGGGCCTTTATGGATTAGACTGTTTGGCCAGCACATTCCATGAACTCTTTACCTGCTAAGCATGCTGTGTTACCTTTCTATTATAGCTAGCATTACATTTTTTCAACAGTTTGTGCTACATCAGATTTTCTGTGGGAAGGGGCAGAGCACTGGTTTATAATTGATAATCAATGCTATTCAATTCACCTGGCAGTGGTGTTAATGTTATGGCATATTAATGTATGTGTACTTGTGTGTACATAAACATGAGTGTGAGGGAGAGGGAAAGTGTTGTTACCTTTTCAATCATGTTTGCACATTTGTATTTATCGCCTTTAAAGTCATCGTCGACATCCAGAGTGAGAACAGGAACTTCACAAAGATAGTCAAAATCCGTACTGCACAACACACAAATAAGATACACATATTATAAGTACCACAATTATAATACATACATACCTCTACTCTTCTGAATATGCTATAAATCAGAGAGCTTAAAGCCTTTATTACCCATTCACACACACCCTCCACACAAAATTATGTCCGCAGTTTAGTTACCAGCCTATCCCTATCCATCAGTCAGCAGCTACTCTGAGAAATGAAGAAAATCTAAGAAAATCTTAAATATCTCCAATGTACAGACACACCAAATTTACAGTTTTATATATATATATATATATATATATATATATAGATGACTGTACATCTAATTATTATTTATTTTATATTATATTATGTAATCAGTTAACTGTGCGGCAGCGGTGAAATGCATGCAAAGTCATGCAAATAGACAAATGCAACAGCATAATGAGGTAAGATTCATGATTTACTCAGGGTGGTGGAATAAAGAAAATACATTCAGTAAGCATCAGTTCTGCAGTAATCATCAGTTATGCCTTGTTGATGTAGAGGCCAAGCTAGAATGGCCAGGCTGGTTAACAGAAACAAAAGAATCGCCACAGAAAAGCATCTCCACATTGGGTTCCATTTCAGTCAGCCAAGAACAGAAAACTAAGGTACAGTCATGTCATTGAGATCATGACATTATCATTCATAAGTATATAGTGCATGAATGGATGCACGTATGTGTGTGTGTGTGTTTGTGTATACCTCAGGGTCCTGTGCTGCAGCCAGCACTCATGCTTGTAATGGAGTTTCTCCAGATACTCCAGTGGAATCCCTTGCTCCTCCTCTCTGCCTCTCACATGCAACCTCTCCAAACACCTCTAAGCAACATAAGGACACAACATAATTACACACAAATCATAAAGAAGTGAAAGTCTATTCAAACAATTTCTTTCAAATAAAAGCTTCTAAAGTTTGACAAATTTCACAAATACATAATTTATAATTGGTCTATTTACTGTAGGTGCATCTCACAACCTTTAAGGACTAAAAGATTCTTACTTTTCCCCCCACATTTAAGAGAGAAATAGTTTAAGCGTGTGTACCTCTGGTTTGGCCCGCAGGTAAATGATGCCATCCAGCTCAACGTGCTGACCGAATTGTTTATGCAGCCAACTGTGCCAGTCCTGATAAATGGCCCACTCAGTCTCATTTAAACACTCACTCTCATACAGGTTCGCTGCAAAGATGTACCTGCAGGACAGAAAGGGCTTTAGGCTTACAAACATGGCATACCATATGCAGAAACTACTTGTTATTTCACCGCAAAGTTGTTTGAAACCTTAAGCAGATGCAGATATGAACAGTGTCACTGCATTACACCTCTAAATTATTATCAGGACTGTAATCACACACCACTAACATCCCCCACACACACATACACGCACACACACAAAACCAGTCTAAAATTTAGTTTCTATTACAGTGTTTTTTTATTATTATTATTATTATTATTTGTTATTTTCAATATTGACATTAATACTGGAGACATCCAATATGACATCCAGTCAAACTATGAAAGAACATGTATGGAAATTAAAAGAGTTAAAACCTAGAAAGGTTTATATTTTAGATATTTAAACCCCAGTAAAAAAAAAAAAAAAACATTGTTTTAGTATATTACAAATATATTGAAATCTTGCAATATACTAACAAAAAGTTGTACCAGCAGTTAATAAATAAAAAGTATTCGAACATCATGCTTTTACCAAATTTTGGAATTAAACTTTAAACATACTTCAAAAATAATTGTATTGTAGTACACGTTCCAAAAATACATTATAGGAAAATATACTTTAAGTGAAAGGTGGGTCTAATTTCCAAAGCACACTTATTTAAACTTTGTTTTCACTTTATTTTTGGTACATTGAAAAAAAAACAATTATAAATGTACAGAAAGTATACATTAGAATACAAATTTTAATATACGGTAGTCTCAGTATATTTTCAGTTAAATTTAATGTTATTCACATGTACTTATTTATGCTTATATTAAGTGCACTACTCTTTATCTCAAACTCATTTTTGCACACTGAAACTCATTTTTGCGCATTCAAGATAATTTATGTGTTCGAACTCTGTCTCTTCTGTGCGCTCACTATCATAAAGCTACACTTGCATGAACTGCAGCAGTGTTAGAACTCTGCAACTATTCCAGCCAACTACAGATTAGAATCGGTGCTATACCAGCCAATCAGAAACTGGAGGCAGGCAGGTTCGGACTGTCTGTTTACTGATTGGCTCCCCAGTTCTTCCACTCCTAGTTTGAATTCAAGCTCTGGAAGCTGCATCATTACACAACAGTTTAAATTTTAATTTGTGTGTTTGAGACAATCTGACGTTTGTTGAGCACAAATAAACTATAGTACTGTTTTTTTTGGTGACCTTGTGCAAATTAAATCTGTTGAACTCATGCATAAAATCTGCCTCAAAATAACTGATGTAATGTGTTTCAAAAACATGTTATAGTGTAAAATGCATTCAGAACGTGTAAATTATCCATATATATTTGTATTAACCACAAAGTGTACTTTTTTTAGTATTTGTAATCGGCCAGAAGTATAACAGCATGGTACTACTGCAATAATAATATACTCATAGTATATTAATCATTTATTTGTAACGCAGTAAAAATTGCTGTAATGTACTTATAATGCATTAAATATATACAGTCTTATGCAAAAGAGTAGGCACCTCTTGATAAATAACAGATTTTGGTGATTTTTCAATTGAAAAGATGTTAACACTGTCTTTCTTGTAAATTGAAAAAATGCACAATATTTTCAGCAAACATTGGTGCATAGTTACTTTTTATGTCATGAATTGAACAAAGAAATTATTGTGCATTATTGTGGCACTTAAATTTCATTCATTACTGTCGGGTATGTACGGTAGTACACACACAGAAAGAAATGGTTTGGGACCTGAGAGTGAAGGAAAAGCAGCCAAAAATACTCAACATCTCTGGGAACTCCTTCAAGATTGTTGGAAACCTATTTTAGTGTACAACCTCATGAGGCTGTCTGTGAGACAGTGTGCAAAGTTATCATCAAAGGAAGAGATACTTAACTTTAAATCATATTCTATAAACATATTCAGGGTCATATAATTTAACAAATTTTTGTTGACTACATAATTCCATATTTATGTACAATATAATTGTACAAAGATTATGACAATATCTTCAGTATTAATATACAACGGTCAAAACAATTTTAAAAATATGTATGAACAAATCTTTGAACATTAAGGTATGTTCAAACTTTTGACTGGTACTACACACAAACACACAGACCTATACACACTACCTGGCCCAAAAGAAAGACACCACCTGGACTTAGCTAAGCAAATAGTTAAGAGCTTTCCATTCGATAATTACTGCAGTGATTAATATCCTTCAACTTGCAAAAAAAATATTTAACCCTAACTGTGGGATGCAGTGCGTAGCTTCTCATTAAAAAAAAAAAAAAAAAAAATGTCAGGAGACTTATCCTGTACTCATGCATATGTTGCCCTGATTCAAAAGTTTCAGAATATTGGCCTGCATCAATAAAATAAAACAAGTAAGGAGATTGCAGAAACTACTAAAATTTGGTTAAGAATTGTAAAATGCATTATTAAAACCGGAGAAATAATGGCAAACTATTATCTTCCACAAATAAATGTTGTTGGGAAAACATAAAAAAACAAACAAACAAAAACAGCTATGTTTAATAGTAAAAGTAAGAGCATTTCCACACGCATAATGTAAACAGAACTCAAGTGGGCTTGGGACTTAACACCTGTTTAGGTGAAATTTGTTTAAAACTAATTTGATTATCGATTTAAGTTAACTTCGTTGTGCATTAATTGTTGCAACCCATCACCTAATGA
Source organism: Clarias macrocephalus (assembly GCA_011419295.1). Lineage (NCBI taxonomy): Eukaryota > Metazoa > Chordata > Actinopteri > Siluriformes > Clariidae > Clarias > Clarias macrocephalus. The sequence continues at coordinate 8,115 of JAAGKR010001517.1, read as the reverse complement.
TCTTTTTAAATAGCTGTTTAACTGAACAGACTGAAGACACTTTTATGACTAAGAAATATGTAAGGATTCATCTACAAACAATACAGACATGCGATTCAAAATATTTTTTGCCAGTTATTTAATGCAACTATCTCCTGCTCTTGGTTCAGCAAATTGTGCCCCCCCCATGAAAATGCCAATCATTCTATCAATGAATCAGTAGTAAACTTTTTTTTAAGTAAATGTGCATTTTATTGTCATTACAGAGAATGGGTTTTATTATTTAATTTGAAACTTCCAGCATAAAAATGGACCTCATTGGGTATAAGGAGTATGCATTGATGTGGCACTCCTGAGATTTAAAAGAAATAAATACGCTGTGAACAAAATTCTAAAAGTCATTTCCATGGTGACAATAACATTAATATCAGTTGCACATCATTTATTTATATAAATAACATTTAACTGGACAATATGTATCAACTCATATAGTACACACCTGTCACTGTATACAGATCTCTCGAAGAACTGCACAGGGTTCTCAGCGTGGCGAAGTTTTCCACTGGCCGAGTTGATTTGTGCGCGGACGCGGCTCATGCATGCGTAACTCTGGAAGGTGTAAGCCCAGCGTTCCGGCTTCTCATACATCATCTGCAATACGTTTCCTCCACTCTTTTGAGATGTAGTGAGCTCCTGACCCACAGACACACACAAACAAACATCACATAGAAACAACCAAGACCAAGCTTCACTGTTCACTATTCTAAACACATAGCCTTTAAAATTACCTGATTAATTATTTCATCATCTAATTATTTAATTCTCTCTATTGTCTTCTGTGACAATTCATTATTTAGGAATAAAATACTTACTACCATAAGCTCTGGTAAAGAACTTTCAGAAAGACACATGTTCAGCTGATTTGGCTACAGTTAAGATAACAGAATATTTGGGTAGATTTGATTTCTCTTCCTGTAAGTCATGATGCACTGCTGCTTCTGAAGCTGACACAGCAACACTTTGCAATAATAAAAATATATCTGGGAGCAGTAGAACTCTCTGGTGTGCAGTTAGTTGTTGATTGTACCATCTGCTGAGTCCCAAGGGATGTGTGGGATTAGCGCATAACACAGCAGTTGGTACTACATTTGCAGAACATGAACACCCGTTGCTCTGAGTGCTTCAAATCCATATAATATGCAGAGAACCAGCAAATGCTGTGGGCTCCAAACCGTCATTACATGCACCGAATGCAACTGTCATTTACAAATGTGCAGCAAAATTCCAGTGTGCATTTTTTCTACCACATGCTGCATGGCATAAAGCTTGTGAGCTTGCTTGCAATATTCTATTGTCTGGCTTTGCTCCCTAACTAAGACTGAATAAAGTCAGTTTTGCCTGTGGCTTTGGACACTGAGGCGAGAAAAAAAGGTAGCATGGCCAGACCTGAATTATGTGTGTCAAGTGCATGTTAATATCATTATAGAAAAAAGGTCTAACTTTTATACTCTTCATTTTACCCTTTAGCAGGGGAAGCTGATTAAAATAAACCTAGAATCTTTGCTTTATCTTAAGGCTTTATATTTAAATACAAATATCTGTTACTGACTGAAATTGCATTTTGAACCTAAAATTAAACTTCATGATTTCCAAAAAAATAATAATAAATAAATAAATAAATAAATAAATAAGGTCATTCTGAAAACGTAAAATATCTAATACTGAATGTACATTCAGTAACACACATTGTGGCTGTGCAGTTCACAGCTATGGCTGTGCAGTTTACAGGATGAGATTGGTGCATGCACGCATATAGAGATTTTGACGGAGATAGGTGCCGTTGATGACATCACATTCTAAATTGTGGTCAAACTACATATTTTGGTACTGTTAGCTTTCACACCTTCTCTGAACTGCACTCCTTTTCAATCAGCTCTGGCACTGTGTACAGTATGCGGCGTTTACACTAATCAGATGAACTGGACTTTGGGGTCAAGTGCTCTTCAGCACCCTATAAAGTCTCATGTCCAAAATATCCCTTGTGTTTGTTGCCTTGACTGGATGTCCTAACAGGAGAGTCAGGAGTGAAGACAAAATGTCTGTACGGCCCCCTAGTGGCTGACTGCAATACAATATTTAAATCCACCTACACTCTCCTTCTGTATGCATTATTTTAACAAATTGGTCATGATTGATCTTCTCCAGTATTTCCTTTACGATACAGTAAATGCGAGTTATTTGATGATAAATAAAGAAGCATGGTTTATGAGGTGACTTCCAGTTTTGGATGTGACAGTCAGCCTCAGAAACGTACACAACACATTTTCAACGCACACCTGAAGCTCACAGAGTGTTATTACAGATAGCCAACTCATCGTGCATTATTCAGCATGCACGAGACAGCAGCAAGGCGTTTAGGGAGTAAATACGGTGAAGTGTGGGTGAGGAATTATTATAACACCTGCATCAAAATAACCGCCATAGCATTCACATACTTTTAGGATAAACTTTTTTTTTTTTTAGTAATTACCTCAAATTCTCCATGTTGAGTTTGTACATTGCACCACCTAGCGATGGGCTCGGGTACTACCTCCCACTCTTTATCATGCTGCTCCAGGAAACGCACGAACGTCGACTTTCCCGCCGCTTTAGACAAAAACATGTTTAAAAAAAAAAAAACGTTAAAAGAACATTATACCTGGTCAAAAGACAAGCAAAAAATATCTTATTTTTAAATTGCTTGCAATCCCTGTGGTAATCATGTTCTGATTTTACATCAAGATATGTTTTCGAGTTAGATATATTGTACCATATTCATCACATCTCCTATCTGCTAAATACGTGTAGCTCATTTATTTAAAAAAAAATCTCACTCTCCCCCCACACAAAATAAGACAATTATATTACTTGCTAAGATATGACAGGAAAACAGAGGCATCCGTTTACTGTACATTATTCTACTCACCGATGTTTCCCTCAATAGAAACCCGTTTTAATCTCTTCTCCAGGCTGTCATTCAGAGAACTGGAACAAGCTCTTTTCGGAGTACGAGACATTTTTAAATAGCTTAACGTCTTAAAAGTGTATGCGCCCTGTCCGTGTGTATTGTCAAAATTACCGGAAACGTTTGAGCGCGGTTGAATTTTGGCGCTTTGTTAAAGAAGCGGACAGTATACGGAAAATGACAACCAATGGCGGGAGAGCATGCCCACCACAGGCACGGTTCTCATTGGCTGGCCAATTCAGCCGGTACGTAGCGGGGTACTTTGATTGGTCAGACACGGTAGGCGGGGCGTGTCTGTCAGTTTAGATGCGACGTCAATACAGTAAATGCAAATCGTTCGAAGACGTTTAACACTTGTATGGTATTCGGGGCAAATTTACCCGTTTTAAATTTATACAGTTAGAAAAATGGTACAAGTATAAATTTTTTTCTATCTAAAATTTAGTTAACTTAGATCATTTTCTGTGATAAACAAGAAATAAGAAGCACACATGCTACTATACCCAACTCATTTACATCTTTCTTATGGTCCTCGGATCCGTTTAAACAGAGACACACAGAAACATGCCCACACACACAGTGCTTAATTATCTAAGCACAGAGACGCTGTTTGCTCTCACTTCCCAGCACTCTTTATTCTGTCATGTGTCCAGCTGCAAACCGCTTGTTTAAAGCCACCAGAGGAGGACTAGACAACCTAGTCAGGCTGCTGGCCTGCTACAGCGGTCATAACGCTTACGGTGACCACTCGTGATCTTTTACAAGTTACATGCTGGATTTCTCAGCCTATAATGCATTTACAATCTGGATGCCAATCAACCGAGACGAAAGCAAGCTCATAAGAAAACGACTTTTTACGTTACGCAAGACACTGGTGAGACCGCACATCCAAAGGGCAACATGTGCCCAGTACCTCAGCTTCTCTAACCACAGTGAGGAGAATGCCAGCTGTCCCATCGACACGCCTCACACGACCACAATTTCAAGTTTCTGTAGTAAATATCCTGTTGCAGTTGTGGTGTGTGTCAAAATAAATAAATGAAAGAAATCTTGACTAGCCTTCTCATTAGTCTAGGTCACAGCTGGTGGCAAGAGGAAGCGCTGCGAGGTGTGTACTGTAGACCATCAACGGACTTAAGGACACAAACCACATGCAGGAACGGCAAAAGGTACATCTGTGGTACACATACTGCCAAATTTTGTAAGGCATGTGTTTTGTACACATACATGCCTGTCTTTTCTACCAAGCACCACCCCCTGTTGCAAGGACTATGCCTCAGTTGTTCATCTGCATTTACTAAGATAAAAGTGATTGTTAAAATTTAAGTTGATGTATCGAGTTTGTATTTAAAATAATAAATATTTAAACATTCCCACTGTTTCCCCCCAAGATAAGCATACTTTATGAAACCCAAATCATCCACTATAGTAGATTTTTTACATAATTTATCACATTTTCACTGTGTTCTAGTGGAGACTTATTGCAATCATTAAACATACATGTTCTCTGTTGTTTGAAATTAAGATAAATACAATACATGTTAATGGGTTACGAAGTAAGATTTTATTTCAGAATAGGTTTAAAACCACAAATATGTCCTGGGTCAATTTGACAAGAGGGATGCCAGAGGATCCCAAAAGTGAAGACAATACAATGGTTAATAATACATGGCATTTATTACTCTAAAACACCAGTAACCATTTTTTAGTTGTTGTTGTAAAATACCCATTTCCACAGCCACATTTACACATATTAGATCTTGTTAAAAATGGCATAAATATTATACAGCATAGGGAAAATATATCCATCTCATTGTCACTAGTAAATATTTAAAGGTTTTCAATAACAGTTACAAGTTGGCACATATGCGGTAATATCTGTGGGGCCTGTACAAATTAAAATTACAGTGAAAATGTGAAAGTAAAGAAAGCGAGAAAGCTATTAAAACTCTAAAGCAAAAACAGCCTGAAATAAATGGTCAGAAAATTAACAGAATGTCAAGATGATGTGGCCGATTATTTCTGAAGCAAACATTTCATAGTTAGTGGATTTTAAGCTAATTAGCTCTGTAAAGTTACAATATAGCACAACTACGCTAATCTAGTAATGAGTGCAGTTAACTGCCACAGCTAATGCTGGAGTGTAATAAAATCTGAGGTAAAAGAAATGGATAAAACCAGACATAAATAAACAGTACCATTATGAAACAGGTGATCAGAATAATTCCAGGTGATCAGAATAGTTCAGCATGGTGATTGCATAGGAAAATATACTATAAGTAAAAATTTTTACAGCAATTTTTACATTTGTTGTAAGTGTTACTGGCATAAAATTCTGGCACATGCTCAAAGTCACCCTAAAACAAGCACACAGTCAAACCATCACGTATTGACCAGCTGGCACCATTAAACCTCACTGCTAGTGGATTTGACATGACAAACTGAGTGAAACGTAATGCTATTGGGAAAGAAAAAGAACAAAGCAATCCAGCATGAAGGATCATGTCATAGTTTAAAATGTCTAGTTAAGAGCAGTATCTCATGTTTTACTGTGAACTATAATCTAATTAAAGAATCTAATAAAAATGAGATTAAATCTACTAAAAAAAACTTCTAATTAAAGACTGAAATCTGTGTGACTAAGGACACTATTCCCTTTTCAGCCATTAGCATTTTACTACCCCATTTTATGCTGTTATAGAACATCATCCTTTGTTGTCCAGCTAATGTTAGCTGATCATGTGCTCTTGAGTACAAACCAAAGTAGACTATCTGTACAGAGAACAAAAGTAAACAAAAGAAGCAAGAAACTTGAGATCAGTAACTTGATGAAAGAATTATTATTTTGTCATGTCTGTCTATCTGTCCTTGGTTGTGAGTTTGTCGATCAGCTCTTGAAGTGGTGCGAGTTCTTTGCGGTCAATCAGGTTAAATTCCTGTATAAAACATACGACACAAATGAAATATGTTAGACAAAAACAACACTACAATTATCAATCTGACATGTGCGTCCTAAACCACTGTCTGTGCGGTATTAGGGCTACTTGATTTTAAATAATAAATGTGATCAGATTAGAGCTGTAGCTATAGAATATTTTAGTAATCGAGTATTCTACCAAAAATTTTATTGATTAATTGAGTAATCGGATAAAGTGTACTTTTGCTTAATTAAACAGCAATGTAAAATATATAAGAGAAACAAAGATTTAATGATTTTCTTTTTAGAAAAATCTACTTTTATTTTTTAAATCCATACAGCATTTTATCAAAAATAAACAAACATTTTCATTATTCAAAATACAAGAAATAGCTTAAAGTTGACTGAGATGAATTAAGTGCATTACAGTGCCATACATTCTTATTTTAAAGCATTTTCTAAGATGCAAAAACTAAAAGGTATTTCAAATGACTTCAAGTATCAAAAAAACTAGCACACTTTAAAATAAATTGTAATATATTTTTAATCGCTCCCTTCCATTTTGCAGCCCGCAAGAGAACGCTCCCTCAAATCAATACAGCGCTAACTGTTTGCGTCTCTTTCCGCTTTGTTTGTGACGTAAGCGCTTCTTCTTCGTCGATGTTTACTGGCAGCTTGTATCCCGAAGCGTGCTGTGTCACGCCAAACAAATAATTGCGCAATGCTTTTAAAATTAATTTTAAAAAAGCTTTGAGGCAAAAGATTTTGTCTCGATAATTTTTTGTAATCGAATTACTCAAGTTACTCAAGGAATCGTTTCAGCCCTAGATTAGATATCTCACAATAATAATAATAATCTAACAAAGTGAATTTGCTTAAACTGAGATTTTTACAAAGTGCTTTTCATCCATTTCTGTAGCAAATTTAACCTGATTAGTTACATCCTCTCATCAATCTATATTTCTCTGTATGCAATCAGGCATGCTTTCCAGCCACCTTGAATTTTTTTTTTTTTTTTTAGGGCCCCAAGCACTATAGGTGCGCAGCACCCTCTTGTTTTCCCTCTTGGATTTTTTCCCCCCACCCTTTTGGACTTTTCGGGGGTCTTAACATGCTCAAAAACTCATGAAACTTGGCAGACAGGTTGGAATCTGCTGCCATCAGGATTCCTGAGAGTCTCGTGGCCCGGGGGCCCCACAAGAGATTTGGCTGAATAGCTCATACACATCCACGCAGGCACACGAAACTTGGTACACATTTAGAGCTCATTGAGCCGAACAACTTTCGCACTGCATGTCCTGGGCTCAACTCAACAGGAGGACGATTATTTTGGGTCGTTCGCAAAAAGATCCCGATGGATTTTGGTATACTCCTCCTAGGGAATTGATACGATCGTCCAGGCCGGTGTGATCTAAAGACTTGGCGGATGCAAAATTGTGGAGGGATTTTTGATATCTCAAATGGGTCAGCCATGATAATGTCTAAGACGTACACTGAAAAATTATTAATAACTTTCTGTGTGGCATTATATCACATTAAAGAACATGATAGTGTGAGGCTTATTTTTCAGCGTCTGCAGCCTATTGTACACATTGTGTGTGTGAGTGTCAACATCAAACACTTCTACACACTCGCACACACCACTTATATCACAATGTTAACACTCTCGCACTCCCACGTATACACAAACACACCCATGAATATCACACATCACAAATTCACAAAAATCTCTGTCTTACACACACAAACACACATGCACACACACCATAAATTTTAACACTCACATCTCTGTCTTACACACCCGCACGCAGAAACACATACACACACACTAATACAAGACACTGGTCACATGTCAAGTCACATGTCTTACACTCCATCACAAATGTTAACACACAAACATGCACAAATACATTTACTCGTCACACACACAAACACACCTCTCTCTTTCTCACCCACACACACACACTAACCCTCACACACACACACACACTAACCCTCACACACACACACACTAACCCTCACACACACACTAACCCTCACACACACACTAACCCTCACACACACACTAACCCTCACACACACACTAACCCTCACACACACACTAACCCTCACACACACACTAACCCTCACACACACACTAACCCTCACACACACACTAACCCTCACACACACACTAACCCTCACACACACACTAACCCTCACACACACACTAACC